>JAMKCH010011039.1:0-28043 GCA_023653785.1 Ophioderma brevispina
GTATGCTCAGGATATTTGGGAGCTTAAGAAATTGTAGGCATGCAGAGCAAACTAGTATGAAATGAATTTCTATAAAGTTGTGTTCAGCCTTAAGGTGGAGGTACATGAGATTTGTAGCTTTAGAGGAGGAGGGGACACAAGAAGTTCACCTTCTCAGATTGGTCTTTGTTATGAAAAATAGGAATGGAAATTGGATGATACTTTGAGGACAAAGTTCTGTGTGTGGCATTTTGGATGGCATTAAATTTATGTGGCTGGAATAGAGTACAGTAGGTATTATATAGAGCTTAACCGATCCAGGGTTTCCTCTGCCGATCCACCGATCCGATGATTTGCCCCATATATTAAAGATCGCACCGAGTTCAGATTCTTAAACTTAGGAATTTGCTGACGATGATTATAATCAATAAATCTGTGCAGTCTACATTTGCTTTATTGTCCAATGAGGAAAGGTTACCTTTTCAGCAACTCTTGTCTCATGTTTCTACTTAAAACTGGTAAAATACTCATTATACTTCGTACCTTTCATTCATTCAGTACATCGGCTGAGAATCGGCAGCCTCTGACATATTTTTGCCGATCCGATTTTTTGCCGATTTTGCAAAATCGGCCCCCGGTCCAATACAAATATCGGTTAATCTCTAGTATTATATACATCCCAAAAAAGTCTGAAAGTCCAGCAAAATTGCAGAATTTAAAACTCTTTGCATCTATTTTGTATCATGTGCTTTATTCTGTGAAAGTACATGATACAGAGTGGGTATGATGGGTATAATATAATTATGTCACCAAAATTGATGCCAATTTTCAGAGAAAATAGGACCAAACATTTATAAGTGAAACACAAATTTTGTGCATGACTTTAGACTAAACTTAATCAAATTATCATAAAGTGTCATATATTCTCAATTGGTAATATTTTTTTTACAAATTTGTATGAATTTGAAAATGATGTCCAATATCACATAAGAATTAATATATGGCTGTTTAGCCTGCATTGTACCCTACAGCTGAAATTAGGACATGCACATCCCTGCATAGCCCTAACCAACACATCCAGACCCTGTGGATGCTCGTTAAGCTTCTTCTTAAGATGAGCCCCAAGTGATTACTTGATGCCAAAGCATCCATCCTGGGAGTTCTTAATTACATATTAGAAACGAGAGAAATATTTTCATTGCAAGTACTAAAATCACAGTAATACTAAGGCAGAAAACGGACATGATACACAATCCCAATAATCACTAGCATAGATACAGCTGTATCACATTAAAGCTCAGTATCTATAAAATGGTAATATCTAGTAATGGAGGGTAATGGGTCACAAGGGAAACAAAGTGGAATATTATTCACTGAACATGAAGCGTAAACCAAACCATGTCACCTGCAAATAAAAGTCATAATATTTTTAAAAATTTAATATCATATTTCGGTCTGAGAAATGTTTTGAAAAAATGTATGTGGGGTTCTTTTAGAATTTTGTGAGTGCAAATTTGCCCCACTTATTCTTCAATTTTGAATGTTTTCTTCTGGAAAAGAATATAACCAATAAATGGGTCAATGCTATCAGCACTACATAGCAATTATGGTTAACAAAAAAAAAAAACACATTCAAAAATGGGACAATTATTTTAGCATTCAGGACAAAATATGATTTCACAAAGGATGTGGATGTAGGTTTCTAAAACAAAACCTTTTTTTAAAAAAAAAAATATTTTTCAGTTGTATGACAAAAAGTCACAGCCTGATGCAGAATATCTCACCGAAATTGGGTGCCTTCTCTATTAGTTTGTTCATTTTTCTAACTATAAGTGAAATGCAACAAATTTCTGAGTCGGTTACAAACTTATGATGTTGTTACAGGCAAGTGCCCACAAGGGGGAGACAGATAATTTGCCATGAAAATGTCGCAGTCAGTTTTTCAATGTAATGTAATCTTTTGCCATTAGCTCAATATTCATAAACTTAATGAAAGCCATCAATAGAATTCTGGTTTACAGCTCTGGCTGAAAATAAGGAAGTGTTTCTGATGGAATACTGTCCACCAAAATTGTATGAAAATGGGATTTGTACTAAACGCTGATCAGTTTTGAATGTCAAAATACAAACAAAGTGGAATGCGTGATCATGTGCGCAGCCATTTATAAAAAAATAGATTGATTTTAAAATAAAAAAATAATAGTGATTTTTGTACTGATTTTGGGCAATTTACTATGGTTAATTTCATGGGTCCAGCTGCCAAACCTTAGAACAGGGGGGCTTTTGTTTTGTATTTTTTTTCATTAAAACGTCGTTTTAACATTTAAGTGCATTTAAAAAAACAAAATGTTAAATTCCAAACTCAACCAAAGTACTGTATAGTGGGAAACCTCAGAAACTTGAAATTAAAAAAAAAAAAAAAAAACCACAAACAAAAAACCTCAATAAACGTGTTTTACCTTATAGGCTTAAATGTGTATTTTTTCTATACTGTGAATTAAATCACAAAACTATTTAAAACTGAAAAAAAGGTCACAAACCAATTAAACATCGTTAAATAAACCGTATATACTAGATGCATCTGTTTGCTGTTAAAACCTAAACGGAGCATTTCGTGATCACAGCCTCGTCACCCCGACTCATCTTAACCCAATCAAGTCTGACGATTCCTCCGTTCAATGAACACCCCATTGGCCCAAGTATTATATTATGATGTTCAATCATACTTTCAAATTTCATTCTTCTATGGAAAAAAAATTGAATTGTGTATTTTCTGTTGTAAACGGACAAATTACAAAACAGTGGCCTTTAGACAATTGTGATATAAACATTTGCTCAGATCAGCATATAAACCACACTTTGAATCAACTTGAAATTTTGGAAATGGACCTTTTCTCAAGAATTATCTAGCACATTATAAACAAAATGAACGTGTAGGATCATGAAATGCACCTTTAAATAAGATTTCCATCTTCATTTTCTCTCTTGCTGATTTAAGTGGGTACATACAAGCAAATTTCCAGTCCCACCAAAAAATGAAAATGTCATACATGACAGATGTGTAATTTAGATTTCCAATGTCAACTTTACGAGGTTTATGAACTTATGAAGATGACATATCTAGGTAAAAACTGAAAATCCTGCCAGGAGACCGGCGACAATAGAAGAATTGGGTAGGGACACACCGACGGGGCAGTACAAGAGTCAATTGGCTCAGCTAGAAGAGGCAACTACAGAAAATAAAACAAATAAACAAGTAGAAACATGTAAGTCAGCAACAATTTAAGATGCAAGCCAGAGGGGGGGTATTGAGTCATCCCACAATGCACCGTTGGGGAAAATTTTGGCATCAGTAGGGCCATGTGACCAAATAGATATATTCTTAACACATAAAAACCTCGAACTCAAACATTATTTTAGCCGTATAAAAGACGTTTAGTACTAAAGTAATTTTTAGTATGATTATGAAAGGCTTAGGGTCTTGAATACTTTTTGTCCTGATGAAAGTAGGGTGTTGGGATAGTACAGTACAGGCAATTTGACAATTAATTTGGATTGGTTTCAAAACACCCTTGGATGCAAACCCGACTGTTAAATGCCAAGTTCTTGCTGGATGTATTATATGTTCGGGTCAAAGACGGCCATTTATTTAATCATATTTATTAGTGGCATTTTGGTATTATTAAACGGGATGGTCAAGTCATTGATGTCTATTTTATTAAGTTGCTGATTATTATATCAGTACCAATCTATGGTGACTACATCTCACTGAGTCTCTCTCAAAAATAGAACACAATGGGTTATGCAAAGGACCTTCACTTTTAAAACAAAACAAATAATGTTCAGGATAGAAAAAGTTATTATAATATGAAGGATTTCCTTTGTTTAAAATAAGTCCTAATTTTTAAGGGATTAATGACAGTTCTAGATTGATGTTTTAAGACTTTTATGTTAAAATTTTAGTACAGAGTTACTTTAAATGTGAACCACTGCTTTCAAGAATGAAAGCTCACAATAAAGGGATAAAAACATCAACAGTACTGCTGATAAAACAAATCTGTTCAATTGCATGTTGCAGTAAGTGTCAATAAAGACTGAAGCCTCTAACAGTAAAATATCATGTTCTATCTTAAGTTGGTTGCTTTTACTTACCTCTTGTAGAGTAGATTAGGATACTATATACTCATCTAAAAGTGTAAATCTGAATTGTGGTTGAATTTCTAGATTGTCTGATTTAGCATAATTTGTGGGTTTACTGCAAGAAGGCCCCATCTGCAATAGCTGCCATTTATCAGTTATCTTCTTATTAAGTGTTATACCTGCCAAATCTAACACCTGGCAGCTATTGCAGATGGGTCCTTTTTGCCTTAAACCCTTGATATGACTGAGAGTGTCTTAACAGACAATGTGTAGTGTGATATTCTGATTATAGAAAAAAAACCTGTGTTTGTAAACAGATTGTAGGTATCATAACCTGCATGTAATGTAATCAGCATATAAAACCCTTATCTCCCAATATGGCAGAAATCAAATACATTTTCGTCTCAATATCATGTTGAAGTGATTGCCATATGGTGTATGTGGAACACGTGAGAAGGTAATCAAGATATTGTCACGACTGATTGGGTTGTGACAATCTGTGAGCTCATGTAATGAGGCATTGATAATGAGAGTGGTATGTCGGAACAAGTAAAGAAATGCAGGGCTTTTATTTTATTTATTTATTGTTTATTTTGCCAAATTTGTTGATGTGAAAGCTTACTGATGCCATCAGAAATGAGAGGGAAATGGATGCTTGCATCAAATGGCCCAACATCGTACCGTTGTATGAATTCTATTATCAAAGTGAAATATCAAGGGTTTACTGCAAGAAGGCACAATCTGCAATAGCTGGCATTTGTCAGTCGTGCTCTTATTAAGTGTTATACCTGCCAAATCTAATACCTGGCAGCTATTGCAGATGGATCCATTTTGCCCTAAACCCTTGATATGTTATCCAAACTCAATCTTAAACTAGGTCAAGGAACCTTTATGAAAATCTGTATGAATGTCAGATTGAAGACAGTGGATACTTGTGCTAAGTGGCCCAATATCGTACCTTTGTATGAATTCTATTATCAAAGGTCAAGGGTTTACTGCAAGAAGGCCCCATCTGCATATAGCTGCCATTTGCCAGTTGTGTTCTTATTAAGTGTTATACCTACCAAATGGAACACCTGGCAGCTATTGTGGATGGGGGCTGCCTTCCTTTCCTTTTGCCCTAAATCCTGGATATGCTCTCTCCAAACTCATCCCAAAACTAGGTCAAGGAACCTTTATCTGTATGAATGCCACATCGAAGACAGATGGGATCCAAAGGCCATTTAATTCTACAGAGGAAGTACAGTATACTGCATACAAGCAATGTATATCCATCCTAATGATCTATACTGGTTAATATTTTTATGGTGTGTGTCTCTTAACAGTAAAACAGCAGCATAGGCAACAATTAGACAACTCCGAACTAGAACATCAAAATGAGTTATCAGAGTTGGCGGGAGTCCATCGGATGGCATTCAGGGAACAGGAAGAGCAGCATATTGAGCAGGTGACAACGATACAACAGGAGCATCACGACCACATAGAGGAGATCAACAGGGAACATCAGCTGCATGTGGAGCAACTACAGGCAGCTGCTGAAAATGAACAGAGACGACTACAGGTATCTACTAAGGAATATGGTTTTGCCCCTTTTTAAGTCTCATCCTAGATTCACAAAATACCACAGAGGGAAGTGGATAGGAATGACTAATTTCTTAGTGACATTTATAATCTTAGAGTAAACCCTATTTGGACCTAAGAAGTGAGTTACCAAGTCAAGTCTGAAATTTGAGGTCAAGTTTTCATCATTTGACCAATTCTGACCTCCAAGGGACTAAACTCCACAGATTAAACATTTTGGCAGTATTTTACCAGATGTAACTGAGCTTTACTTTTGCACCAAATCATAGTAGATTGGAAAATAGAAACATTTGTAACTGAATTTGTGTTATTTTACATAGTTTGAAAAATCACAACTTTTGTCTGTTGAGATTATGTCACATGCTTTGCCCTTAAACCTGTTATCTCTTACCTTGATTTTATAGGATGATGTATTCACATGGAAGTACCAATGTGAAAGTCATAAGGAGAAAGTAGCCATGTTACAAGAGGCATTGAGGAAAGACTCTGATGCCAAAGTACAGGTAAGGTCATGTGAATGGCTGATGTGTTATTAAATGCAAATGTGGATGAGGTCATTAGCTAAATGTTGTCTTGCAAGCAAAGTAAATATGATCACTTTCCATAGGTCTTATAATCTTCTCATCAATGTACTAAAATACTATTTTGAGAAGAAAATTAACCTCATATACAGTCCCTATATATATATATATATATATATATATATATATATATATATACACACACTGGTTAGTATTGATGGAATTGCCTACAAAAGAGTATATTAACTCGAAACAGGTCAACCAGGCCTCTAATTCTGGTGTTCGTACCTACCTACCAAATGAGACCACCTAGTTCAATGGAAATTGATAGTCTTATCAAATAAAGCTCATGTACACTACTCCTTCTTGCAATTATTTGAAACAAACCTAAGCAGCTCAACAATTCACACAGAGGCCAGGTTTACTGATTTGGCTATAGTAACACAATGACAAAAATGTGACACTTTTAAAAAAAGAACTGCACACATCTGATATGAATATTGGTTACTTTAATGTCATAATAGATTTATTTCCGTAAATATTACTAGTACACTATTGTATATAAATATTGTTATTACTCTATAGTGACATTAAGTCTGATGAGTGTAGTGCTACCTACCTTAAGCAAGTTTAATAAAATATTGTAAAACTTGAAGAAAATAGTATATGGATGTTGCTGTTTTTTTTCCACAAATAGCATCTTTGAATGACGAGTAATATCTCAAACAAGGATATAATTGGAACACATTCACAAATTGAGATGTGATGCTTGTCTTTTTAGATACATGTATAAAGTATAACTAATAAGTGTTAAATATCAATCTGTAAGTCCCAAACATGAATTGCCCATTTGTCATTCCCAGGCTGCCATAGCACAGTACAAGCATCTACCAGACGAGGTGGAAAGTATGAAAGCCGTATTAGAGATGAAAAACACGGAACTACACAATCTTAGAATAGAAAACATGAATCTACAGAAGGAGGTGGAGAGAATTCCTGATTACCAGGAGAGAATCAAGAGACTTGAGACCAAAGTAGAGGAGCTGAGAGCTGTAGTTATAAGGAAACAAGATTATGAAAGGTAAGTTGCCACCTTTTTTAATAGATGTTAATGAAAACTGATTAAATTTATGGGAAAAATTACAGAGAATGATTTATGTTGATGCCCAAGCAATATAGATGGCACTTATGGGGTCAGTAGATAGGAATGATTTGAGATAATGAATTGAACATATAATGAATGATCACAATACACAAATGAATGAAAGGCCTGTAATGAATCTTTGGAGTCGCTCACCACCCGACCCCTGTACCTACCTATGTGTGCCAGTGGGACTGTCGGTGAAAATTACATTCACATTGTTATACAAGTTATCCTATACTCAGCCTAAAAGTGGAATCAGTCTGATGAAATTATAAGATGTCATCATTGAATGCCTGAAAGTGGACTCACTTCAACTTTCTTTCTGGAAATAGTTGCATAGCATACCATGGTACCAGATCAGGTGCTGAGGATGTAAATGATTTTTTTCAGTGAAGTCACCATTTGCATTTGAATAAACCAAATTCAAATAGTCATATGATTGTTAAAAGTATTATAATTGTGTTATCCATTAATTGGTAATAAAGCAATATAGGGACTTATCTCGTATGATGCATTAAATGTTGTGTGTTGTAAACGTTATGTTATTCCGTGTTTCCATTTGTGTGTCGATCATTTCCCTTCCTTTACCGGTTGTTTCTTGCTCCCTCTTGTCATTACAGTTCATGTTCCTCCTAGGTGAGCTTTAATTGTTATAGCCATAACTAATTTCAAGAAATATCATAACTAACTTATCACATACACTTGACACTTAACCATTGACTAAGTAAGAATTGGGAAGAAAGTACAGTGTGTAATTTTATTGTGTGCTAGGTTTTCGACACAATGGGCCAATCATGCCAGTCCTGCTCAGTGAAACTATTATTGCTTCCTTTGGTAATCAGTAAATATGGCAGCAGCTACCCACAAGGCCATTGCTCTGGCAAAGGCATGAAACTCATTTTTTTTCTCTCTGTCTCTCTGAGCATTACTGTTGGCATCAATTTGGAGAACATTCAGAAGACTGAAAAAAGATTTTATGGTGCATGTATAATTTGGGATCCATTTGTGGCGATTTCACTCATTAAATAAAGGGGTTAATTAGGTCAAGATATATATTGAAAATTTACCAAACATATGAAGGATTTTACACTGGACAGGAAGTGATGATTCACAAGAGGCAGAGAAAACCAGTATTAAAATATTAAATTAATAAAATAACAGCCCGCCAATTCTTGGAGAATGAAAAATCAAATATACATAGTATAAACTTGCTCAACTGACACATTAACTAATTGATATTGGTTTTGAAACTTTTATGAATAAGGCCAAAGGTAATTGATCAGCTGTTAGGTTATTAATTAAATCCTGCTAGCCCCTTTAAAATCCTCAATTCCTGCCAGTACTGCAAGATTTGTCCGCAATTGATCTCATTTATGTCCCTATGCATAACACCAGTGGTGGTAGATGACTTAGTATATTTTCAAACCTCATAACCCTCATAGTTAATGGAAAGTACACCTTGTACTAACAATTATACCTATTTTTACACTGAAATTATCTGGTCCTAATACGAGCTCTCATATCATGTACTACTTCCAAATTAACTGTAACCTGAAAGATGAACTTGGACATGTTTTGAACAGAACCTAGACAACCACAGCGAGTATATAAATGGTCCCTGGGTAACATCCTGGTGGATCAGGAACTTGCTTTATGTAATTGAGTGTCACCAGTTCTGAATTTAGTTGAATAAAGGTCTAAAGATAAAAAATCGGCAGATCAATAAGTTCATGGTAACCTCTTAACATAATGACCAATTCATGTGTTAACCTGGTGGATGGATAGCCGGTGAAGGAACTTAGTATGATAACGAGCTCAGTTGCATAGGTTTTTTGGACTAAGTTCATCAGTCATCACTAACTCCGTATGTTTGTACTTCAAAACTTAGTGGAGTGATAGTCTATGATGATAACTAGTTGAGTATATTTTGGTGTTTACATTCTGTATAACATTATTAAGTTAAATTATATTAACCTAATGATGTTGCAATAATTAGGTAAATTTCCATGAATCCATTAAACCTCATCACAATTGTCACTCCTCTTCAAACTTTGATGATGATTGCTCATGATTAAATACACTGAGATCCTATACAGTATTTATTTTTTCATTTTGTGCATATATAATCATTACCTGAAAAGTAGCTCATTGCATAGTTCAAACAAATGTTTCATTAATCTCTCAAACTATTCTAACTTGTTTGGCCCAATAGCCCATGAATCATATGCTATTTTTCTAAAGGGATCATTGTGCCTTATTAATGAGTTTATGAGCTCATTTGCATAATTTAGACCATTGCCTCATTTATCCACTCCAATATTTCATCATAATGTCGGTCTAACCATTGTGAGGGTTATTCACATAAGGCCTTAATTAAGTGTTGGGCCGGTGTTCATTATACATACAATTTTTGAACTTGTTAATTATTATCCTAACTGCTCTTTCTCAATTCTTTTTAATGTTATTTTCCATCATTAGTAAGAAAAAAGACCCTTGTATCTGCAAGACCATGTCATAAACACACTTTCTGAAGCAGCTATCAATGAGCCTTGGTATCTAAGATACCACTAGACTATTTGCATTGCCTAATGCCATAAGGCTAGACCTCTTTTGCATAATGTAAGCAAATGCTTCTTTATCTCTCTAACTATAACAGCCTGCTCTGATTACAAAAATGCTAAGATAGTTTGCCCCATTTTCTGTGCAACTAACTTGATCTACATCCTCCTGTTTAACTGCATGAGAAGCATGAATGCGGCGCCAGAGTAAAATCATAAGAGGGCGAAACATCATGGGTGGGCGAAACAGTATAAATTAACCTCATTCTTGGTTAAAAACCCCTAAGATTATTTGTGTCAAAAACCCTGTTTTTTCCTAAATTTGGAAAATCTCAGTGGGGCGGGGCGGCTATGCCCCCCCCTGGCGCTGCCCCCCCTGAATGATGAGGTTGAGAAGTAAAAATCTTCTGGATAGTGGGAATCCAATGCTCTCCAATTCAATTAGGCATGGGAGATATCAATTTATGATGAGAAATAGAGGATATGAAATTGCATCATTTTTGGTCCCCTGTGCTTAAGGCAAGAAAACACATGGGGATCACATTTGTCCACTGTTGTCTGTTGATGTAAGATTTTTACTACTAAGTGCCTGTTGTGAAAAGGGTTACATTTTTCCGGTAATATCCTGTATACTTCAAATGATTTAAACCAAACTTTAGTCATAGGTGCAATGTGGGATCCTCATTTGTTGAAGAGTCACATACCAAGGTCAAAGGTCATGTGAGGTAAGTTGTAAGATGTAAATGAATGTAAAATTGACCTGAATTTTGAAAGGTGAAGTTCAATGGAACTAAACTTGGGTTTATAGATATTACATGAAAACCCTCATTTATTTCAGTCAAGGTCCATGTCGGGTCAAATGTCAATGGCCCTATCATTCACAACTGACAGCAGGCGACACAAGAGGTTGATATTTTTCATCCCTGAATTTCAGTTCCGTTGAATAGCACTCTCTCTCATTCCGTCTTTCCACACAATTAGACAGTTGGTTTTATGGAAAAATTATTACCAACCCTCATTTGTTTGAAAGGTCAAAGGTCACAATTCAGGTCATATAGGCCTATCATTCACAAACTGACAGCAGGCGCCACAAGCGGTTGATATTTTCTCCCTGCATTTTCAGTTCTGTATGATTAGCACTCTCTCTCATATGTGTCTGTAATGTTTCAATACATTATGTTGGCTGTGTAGATCCTGGGGAGTTGTTACTGGCTGGGATAATGCTGCATGTATATGCCATTTATAACACATATATTAACTCCCATTATACACATGCCATTGAATCCATACAGGCTCAAAATAAATACAAATGTCAAAAAATGTTTTTGTGGGTTTACAAGACTGCTTATAAATTTCAAGATGAATAGAACAATTTTGTTGATTTTGGTGTAACAGATACAATGTGATTGTTGGGGAAGCCTTCTCAAAGCCACTGACTTTGTGTTATAACCTGTACAGAATTGGCAAAAAAACCCCAAAAAAACAAAACAAAATTGATGAAGTTGTAGAAGAGCTGCATACATATTTTGAAATTCAAGCAATTATATGATGGTGGGAATGAAAAGTGCTACCAATGGGCAAAAATACATTGGAAATGCTTATACAATAATAGTTGAAGTTACCATGGCAATATTATTTTGAGCTTTGTTATTTAGCAATACCTGAACTCATGTATGTCATGCAGACAGCAGATTTTCTTTTATCAAAGCATCTTCCACTAATGCTTTCTGTTAACATTGCCAGGTTCAATTTACCCACATCCCACTTAGTTTCAAAATAGAACAAAAGCTTAATACTACTTACTAAAATCAAAATGTTAGATATTTGAAACTATTTTTAAGCATTCTTTATTTTTTTAAATTCTTTGCAGAGCAGGACTGCATTATGAATGATGTTTTCATGTAAAAGCACCTATTTTCTTCCATACATATATACAATGGTTTAATATTTTAACCTTTAAAGGGGCATTTTGTGATCCACAACCTAGTCCCCCGACTTACCTCATCTGAACCGTTAGCCTTAGTAATCCATGTGTACCTAATCTTAAGTGCAAATTCGGTCGTATCAGTAAGAAATACGCAATTTTGTATTTTCTGTCCGTAAACAGATAGAAATTACAGCACAGTGGTCTATGGGACCGTGGGAAACAAGCAAATTGCTCATAACACAAAACTGCAAGATCGGAATCAACTCAAATTTTGTAAAGAAGCTTTCTCAGGGATATCTAGTGAATAAAACGGAAGGTGCTGGAATCACGAATGCACCTTTAATTTGACACTGTCAGTGTTAACCTTGACATAACCAAGTTAACATTTAAACATTTTGCTATCTCCTTTCCAGGCAACTCTCTTCCGAGCACATAGCACTCCGAGAAAACTACCAGAAGGAAACCAATGAGAAGAAGCGCCTCTCCATGGAAAATGAAGAACTCGCGTGGAAACTTTCTCAATCTTGTGAAGCCGTCTCCCCAGGTGCACTTACCCCTCCTCGATTCAACCCGTCCCCCTCGCCAACGAGACCAAGCAGGAGTTTCATGACACCGTCACCGACAAAACCAGGCGAAGGTTTTCCTAGGCCAACTCCGGCGGAGAGTCCCGAGAGCGGTGTGTTTTCCCCATCCAATCAGCAAAATTAAGATTGTGTGGCTTTGTGCTTATTGACTCATTATCAATAGAGAGAGAGGGTGGGATTAGTTGGAATTTATTCATTAAAAGAAGATTTTTCACTGGAAACTAGAATTAAACATAAATGGATGATATTATACATCCAGAGGTAATGTGACATCTCATTCTGTGTGAGTTTTCAGTTGTAGCCTACATCTGCAATATCATCTCTGGGATGCCCCTTCTGGGATGCCCCTTCTGGGATGCCCCCTCTGTGATGCCCCTTCTGGGATGCCCCCTCTGTGATGCCTCTCTGGGCTGCCTGTTCTGGGATCACTGTTCTGGAACTGTTCGGTTTTTAATTGGTTAACATATGGCATACAATTATGCTTGAATTGACAATAGATTTGTTAACTACTCAAATAATGCTGGAAATCAGTGAGCAATAAATTGAATTGTTTTCTGATTTAAATTTTTCAATATATTCACCAGCATAATAGTGGAAGAAATTCGAATTTACACTGTATTGAAAATTGTGCTCTAACACAAATGTGTGTCCAATTGAACACAAGCTTATTCTGCTGATAGAATCATGCCCCAAGTAATTAAGACCAGGCTAATTGATGCATCAAGAGCTATTATTGATTTCCAAGCGAATTTTGCAAATTTGAGCAATGTATAACTTTCAATAAGTCTATACACAATGGTTTCCCATTTATTTCATATCTGAAAAATGTTTGCTTTAGCAGCAAATAACGAGTAAAAATCTCACACAATCCCACAGCCTATTTCAAAAGTGTGAATCAACTCCATTGTCAGTGATGGAATGTTAACGACATCAACTCTCCTCCCTCGCATCTTCTCTCCTATTGAAGCTTGTTCTGTGCTATCATACCAGAATAATTGTACATTTAAAAATTTCAACGACCAGACTTTTTTTGCACTTAATGTATTTAATATTGTTAATGTAACAAATTCTGTATAGAGTAAATTGTGAAATATAAGCATGTACACAAATCGGGCTTAATTTATCGACATAGATCCTATATATTGGTATACTGTAACGCTTTTTGAAGCCTTGTAAGTCTGCCGCTGTGTGTGTGATAGCGTTGGTTTTTGTATCGTGCATGCATAGGTAGTGCATTTGTCTATAGGTCTTGGGACTAGTGTATAGACATTGAACTGAAAATCAGTGTTGGCGGTAAATTGTGTGTTTAATGTTTAAGACTCGTCTTCAGAGTATGGGGTGAGCAGTCATGTTAAATGAGAGGACTTGAAACGAACAAAATTCCATACAATGCACCATGTTTTAATCAGAGCAGATGGACAACCACATTGGCTTACCACTGAGCATCGTTTTACATACAATAACTGGGAAATTCTTTAAGAGTCCTTACGTCAAATCTGGGTTTAAATCATGGTTCAGTTCCTTCAACAAATTGACTTTGTGCTTTCAAAATTTAAAAAAAAAAAAAAAAAAAGGCCTGAATTCAGGCTTTTTGTGACTCAAAATTTCTGCATTTATGTATTTTCAGTCCATTTTTGGAGGTTTTTAGCCCAAATTCATGCACCTTTTTCAAACTGTTTAGGCTTTCCTCTCAGGCCTTCGACATCCCTGACAGTGTGATGTAACAGGTGTGAAAACGAATTCCTCATAGATTGGAACAATTGGTTGGAACAACCAATCAATTCTCATTGATTGGTTGGAACAACCAATCAATGAGGAATTGAAGAAACAAGGTCCATCTATGAAGGCCTAATCCTGGTTTAAACCCAGGTTTTACGTTAGACTCCATTATACTTTGTCTTGTCTGAAGTATGAAGTGACAAACAGCGCGCATATACCAAGTGCCACCTTTCAGTTGCAGGGGCTTGTGCTTTGCCTACGCAGACGCTGAAAGTCGGTGCAACGTACACACCCGATCGTACTTCGTACTCGAGGGACAGAGTATAGAAAGAATACCAGCCACTGTCATCTATTAAAGTCTGACTCAGAGATTTTGAAATATACTTTTTGTTGAATATGAAAATAGTCAGCTAGAGCTAAAGATAGTCGCCCAAAATGCCCAATTCCAAGTTGCGATGTTTGGATTTTTCGTTTGCATGCAGTAAACATTATGGGTAGTAACAGTGCCAGGATACTGTGTATAACTAAATTTCCGGATCCGGAAATTTATAACAAGTTCGATTTGTATATGAAGGACTGCGATTTGAGCTTAGCTATTTCACACAGTGTTAGTATATGGACAAGCATTATGAATATGCAAAAAAAACACAATTTTTTTGAAAATTGAGGGCGCCCTCCGCGGGAAATCTCTGATAGCCTTTAAATCAAGTCTCAGCATCAGCAGGCAAGATGATCATGATAGTAAACTGAAGTACTCAAATGAAGATTTGGCAATAGTGCAGGGGTGTCCAACCTTTTTGACACGGGCTGCATTTGTTGAATCCACGACTATTGTGAGCCGCAAACAAGTAATCGGGGCTCTCAAGTTTGGTTTAAGACGTGCCTACAAAAGTCTGGGAGTATAGGATCCATATCTATACCAATATTTGCCAAAAAAAGGACCCATAGCAATAGAAGATATGCATTTTTTTGGGTAAAATTTAACACAAATTTTCCATTTTTGTTGACCTTTTAGTTTTCAAATTTGGAAGAATTTTTGCTTCATTTTGAGGAAATTGGACTAATTTTCCCCACAAATTTTTAGAAAATTTTGGTTTCAGAGTGATGAAATCGGACAAATTTCCAATAATGTTAAAAAAGATTCCGTTTAGATTGAGGAAATTGAACTAAATCAAATGACATCTTTTTTAAAATCTATTATTTAAAATATTTATGCATTTTAATTTTTCTGCGAAGTACCTCGCGGCCTGCATGAGAGCTCTTAGTGGGCCGCAAATGCAAGCGGGCCGCAGGTTGGACACCCCTGCAATAGTGGATACTTCAGTCACACAGGGTACCTATTTCAGAAATAAAGGCGATACAACTTCATTTATGGGCGAATAATGCGTCTAAGGTTGGAAAAGTAAATAATGGGCGAAGCACAGCCAAGCCCATTATTTTTAAGTTTTTCTGACTGAGGATACATTATGAGCCCATAGATGATACTGCAAACCCTTTCTATTCTATTACCTACAACAGCTTGATTTAATAAGAAAATGCATTTGTAACCCATTATTGCAGAATAATGGGCAGTAAACTGACCAATCAGAATGCTGCATTTTCACTATAGTAGATTCAACCCATCGTGTCAACTTAGTACTTTTCCGAAGGTATGGGCATTGAATGAGGGGCATGAGCAGTGGGTGGAAATTAAAATTCCACGCCAAATCTATTGAAACTTGTAGTGTGATGGTAGAGAAAGATCAATTCAATGCATAATGAAAGCATTTAAGTCAACGTAAGCGCATTTATAGCTACATTAACTCTCAAAAACATTCTGACTAATCGTTGCTTCAGTGGCATTCAATGTAAGGCCTAACCGGTGAGTTGAATGTTACTGACTTTTGAGTGCACATGTTTTGAATACGAAGGAACACAAAAGTATTTGCACTCTCACAAAAATGATGTCAACATGAAAAGCCAGATTATTTTAGTTCGTTCATAAAAGAGGTGAATCGGGCCACATATTTTCTTTTCTGACTCCTCTCCCAACTGATCGACACTGTCCAAAACTTTTCCTCTGGTGACACGATGGGTTGAATCTACTATAATGGGCAATTGAGGTAATAGAATATAGGTATACAACAAAGTAAGGATTTGACCGTGTAAGCATTAGCAAATATATTAGTACACATGGCACATTGCTTATTGATAAAATGAGGTGCAACGTATGGTGGTTTCATTTTGTCTCCAACTACTACATAAGGTGGTTCTTTATGCCAACAAAAATAATGTGCAACCACAATGTGTGTCTGCTCTGAGTAAAGTACAGCATCTTTAAGTCCATGATATACTTCCAGTCGCAACGAACACGTCTCTACTCTAGAGAGAGCGTAGCCCGAGGTTGCTCTGGCTTTTTCCGCTACGATAGCCCCTACTATCTTCTCTCCCTAAGCCAGAGCGGCAGTTCATTCAAACACCGGGGTCCACTGTGCCACAAAGTCAAGAATTTTGGTATACTTACAGTCCTTTATGACACAAAATCCGTGCATATATGAACACTTTGATGTCTTAGCATCCCTACTAGCTCAATTTTAAAATACAAACGGTGCACAGCTCATGCTTAAATCCGTGAAATGAGATGTTATTGGTAATCAGCGAAAATAAGCGTGCTCGTGCCTATTCTAAAGAAAATAAACCGGGAACAATCCAGGGGCGACTCACTGATCTAGTGGGGCGACTGCTATGTTTAAATTGGGATTTTTAACGGTTAAGAAATCACCGTTTCAAAATCATAAGATTTTAACCATGAATGGAAAATTAGTCAAAGAAACAACGTGCATATAATATAAATATAATTTAGGACTACATCAAGGTAAAGATTTTCAATAAGTGCTGTTTTTGTACTGATTCTGAATTTGCTTATTCCGCATCGGATCTGCTGCGCACCCACCCCGGCTTTTTCAATACACTCCCATGCGTAGCGTTGTAGCAGGTAGGTACGGACGACGTGCAATGCTATGGAACGAGCTAGAGAGAGCGTGGCCCACTGGTTAGGGTATTAGCCTTTGGTGCTGGAGGTCCCCGGTTCTATTCCCGGCGGGGCCACTTGCAGGGATTTAATCGGGTCCTTAATTCTGGATTTAAACTGTACAAGAGCTACTGATAAAAACTGGAATTTGCTCTCCTCATGGTACAGTTGGACTTGGCCAAATGAAACATTATAATACCCCACCTTTCGGAGAGGACGTTAAGCCAACGGTCCCATGTACAGAGAGTCATACCTCTGCATGCACATCACAGTCAGTTTCAAAAAGAGTAGGTTGATTAACCCCTGGATGTCTCTAATCCATCCTGGTAAAATGGAAGTAAGCTTCCTGTAGAGGCTTTCTTAGGTTATCCAGGACATTGTCCAAATAAATCAAATCAAAGATCCAAAATCAAGTCTTGCGCATGTTCGCAAGCAGAAATCGCTCGCTGTGACTGGAATTATATCATGGGCTTCAGAGCCGTGATGAGTAATTTGTTCTGATAATGAGTGCATAACTAGGAATATGAGTACATGAGTGCAAGATTTTTGAGTCCTTTATGTGGAACACAAGAGAGGGCTAAACCACTGCAAATTCGGTAATAATGTAAACTGTGCTTGCAATGAGCTGTATAACATTTGTGAAACCCAAATCTCTTTTAGACAATTCAAAGTTTGGCCAGGTCTTTGGAAGAAAATTTACTAATGGAACAACTCAACCAAACTCTTTTTATAAATAAAAAAATGACTGAAATACAGTATTTCTTACAATAGAAAGAGTAGTATTTTGGATGTGTGATTATAAAAGATTGCCAAAAGTGACATCTTGCATGAATTTGGTGGTCAGATTATCGGTGTATTGAAGTATAATTACGAATTAAACGGCATTTTCACATTATGTGTACCTTTGACCATGCAGCTATTTCAAGACAATAAATTACCACTTTAGCATTGGCATGTGTGCTTTAAATATAACACACATTTGTAAGAGTTTTCCTCAAACTAGAATTGTTTTATCAGTAACTTGCAAGTTACAATATTTTAAATTTACAAGTGAGAACATATATGGGCAATCAAAATGAATTTTTATCAGCATGGTGAAATACCGATGATTGATAAACAAAGGTATATAGATTTCATCAACCAAAAGGTTTATATTTGCATTACCAGTATATAAAATATAATAGATTAATATTTTATAATTTGAAAATTTTAATTGAAAGACTTAAATTCATATCTAACATGATTTATGTAAATATCAACAAATGAAGAAACTAAACTAAAGCATATGAAATAAACAATAATATAAAAAACACTTTTTAAATTGATAGAATGCACACAATTGGTCATATTCTGCCCGCTTTTCCTACATAAGGGTAATAAATTGACCCATCAGCAGAAATCTTGTAATGTTGCACAGTAAAAAAAATAGAATTGCTCTATATTTGCATATTTGTAGAAATAACACTAAAGGGCTTGTATCCAAAAAGGTTGTTCCCACAACTGTTTGTTAAATATTTATCTCTGAAGTAGTAGTGAGACGGGGGGGGGGGGGGGGGGGGGGGGGACATTTTTGACTACAGTAAAAGCCTAAATTTGTCATATAGAAATAACATTCTGCACTAACATCTCTATAATTTACTTTTGAAAAAAAAATCAATAATTTTAATTAATAGTACTTATCCACCTCATTCCATCAAAGATTAACATTATATAGTTAAACAATTGTTAAACTCTTTTTGAATGGGGCAAAGTCGTGATGCTCCATTGCCGATTCACTACACAATGATATTTTATGAAATGGGTCCACTTTACCCTACAGATTTTTAAGACTTAAATGTAGCCCTTTCACAGCAGATATTTAATCATGTCAAACCAAAATCAAATTCATTTCAATTGTTACAAAAATGGTCATGTGATGGTATTAATGAATTCACTTTGTATAGTGTGTCATTCCCTTTAACAATGAGTGTGTTTGAATCCTTTACATTTTAGAAGCAAGTCCAATTTAACCGCTTAAACACTAACAGACTTTCTGATTGGAAACTAATACATCCCTATAGTGATTCAACAACCAATTGAAATGCAGCTTCCAAGTATTTGTGCTCTAGTCCTCTTCAGTCTTTTCATCATTATCATATATTACTGACTGGTTAAAAAAAGTGAGAAGTTCTGTTGTGACCTATCAACGGGCAGGTTGTACTCATTTGGTTAAGGTATGCTCAGAAAATGACTAAATCTTATCTCGTTTAAGTTCAAGAAATGTTGAAGTGAGTAGCCTGCCCATGTGATACATCTGTGTGCGCCATGTTTAGGATGTCTCTGAATAATCTTTCTATGAGGCAGTGTTTCTTGAAATTGTTCTGGGTCACCTGAAGAACCATTTTAAGAACCACTGACGAAAGACTTGGCATAATAGTATGCTTGGTGGTAATTTCCGACATATGGCAGCTATTGCACTTACAAGTTTCTTGCACTCACACGTCATGACAATCTGCTTATAGCCTGGAAATGATAGGATTAGGTTCAAGTTAGATGGCTAAATCTTAACAGATTAACAGATTTGAACCAGAGCTTTTTTGCCTTGCTCATTAATGTGCTATTTCAACATGGCCATTTTGAATTATTGTTAGGTGTCTGAGCTCATTTTCCACACACTAGCAATGTGGCAAGCCACATACATTTTGTGACTATATGTTTTAACAATGAATACAGGGTCTAAGCTATGATTTGTCTTAAATCCTTTAAAGCCACCTTGTAGTCTGTAAACACTGGGTGCCAATTTAAAAAGATGGACATATTTTTACCCTTTGCACCTAAGCTGTCTCATGTGATTTATTCTGTTAATGGAATAAAGCAAACAATGCCCAATTTTCAAATTGAGGTAAAATGCACCTAGACACCAGCATCCCAAAATAGTTTCGGGACTAAAGTGGTCTGTCTCTGGCCTCAAGGTCACTTTCTGAGCGTAGCTGATAATGTATTTGGTATCAACTCTATTTGCTCTGTAAGGTCTGAAATATTTTGTTTGAGAGCTTTAAGGTATCATAAAATAATGTGATTGGGTCTTTTATACGTGCCCTGATAATTTGATCTACTAATTACAATTTTGTAGAATGGTTTTGGCTTCTACCTTTACCAGAAAGTGCACATGGTTTTGTTTTCATTTATTATATACTGGAGGATGGCCATGAGGGTATGGTCCTATTGGCCTTTTTGTGTTTGAATAATATTTATGTGAAATGGAGCATTTTGCATCGACCACAATATATCAGCATTAAGTTCTTGCATCCCTATCTCAGTTCTATTTAACATTTATGAATGCCATCTTATTTAGGACTTATGTTACCATGTATACAATGTATGTTTCAGGGTTTGTTGAATATTATTTTGTTAGGATTTGTGTGCTCCTATTCAATTTCTTATTCCTTAACCCACCCAATTTTATTTATATTATGCATCTATGGAGTGCAGCTGTTTCCGTTGTCAATTTTTCAGCATTTTTGTTGTGAAAATGTAGAACGAGTGCATATCTGGTAGGCTTTATTAGGGTGTATATGTGTAAATAGATTAAGACTTTTGTTGAATGAGGAACAAATGAGACATAATTGTGTTGAAAAAAGACATTTCTTTTTCAATTAATGACTTCTAGGTTGACAATATGTTC
Organism: Ophioderma brevispina; assembly: GCA_023653785.1. Classification (NCBI taxonomy): domain Eukaryota; kingdom Metazoa; phylum Echinodermata; class Ophiuroidea; order Amphilepidida; family Ophiodermatidae; genus Ophioderma; species Ophioderma brevispina. The sequence continues at coordinate 20,828 of JAMKCH010011039.1, forward strand.
GGTTTTGTATGTCTCTGAAAATGTCAGAAGGGGTGTAGAATTGAAATGCAATTTGATTTCAGTACAATTTAGCTGTGTTGTATTTTAGAAATTATGAGCTTGAATTGGTAAATAGGGATAAAAGAATGTTTAATATGAAAAAGTGACATGGGACCTTTTGGACAGGGTGACCTTTGCCTATTCATCTACACCTTATTTTTCTGCTGTTACTTTGTTCAGTAGATATTTCTACAGTGTGTACCACAGAAATGGCATTACAGTTGATGCTTTTGCCCAAAGTTAATTAGGCTATTCCATCTGAGCCCCCTCCCCTCATTCTCATTTGACTAGTCTGGGGAAACTTTTTTTCAAAGTTCAAGTTTTTGGGAAATTATCGGGTAGTTCGTTCCCATCTTCCAATGGTAGGTACCCAAAAAGTTACTCACTTAAAGGCACTTTTGGACACCTTCAGAAATGGTCCCCACAAGGTAGCGGGGAACCATCCGATATCTGTGGGGTTATGTCTGAGATGCCTTTCTCGTTGGTATGGGAAGTTCATGAATGAATAGAAATAAAGAAGTCAGTGGGATATCACAAAGAGGTATTTATAAATAAGTTCATGCTGGAACATTTTAAAGTGGCACTGGCACCTGTTTGCAATGAAATCAAATTAACAACTACTCAATTTGCTTCCAAATGATAGTGTAGCACCTTGAAAGAATACAGATATATTTTTCACACAAAAATATCATACCACAAAACAGGAGCCTTAATAAAAGGCTAAAGAAACCAGTAATTTTAATTATCCTAATTATTTGGGTTTGCTATAACTTTAAAGGGGGATGGCCCGAATTAAGGATATGAAGTTTTCATCTTGATAGATTGACCTTCACTCCAAAACCCCATCTGTAAAGTTTGGCACCAATATTTCAATCTGTTTTGATACGCAGAGCTAAAACGTGATTTGTTAAGCCCCATAGAGTACTGTGTGAATTAATATTGGTCGACCAAAATGGGGCACATTTTCGCTTATAACTTCCAAACCAAACATCCTTTGGCTCTAAGATTTCACAGGGTAAATGAGAAAAATAGTAGCTTTCTTCTGATACCAAAATGTTGACCACTTCCGGTAAAATCTGGAGCTTCTGGGGACGAGGTTATTAGCGATCGGGCCATGGACTTTTATCAACAATAAATTTGTCTATTACATGAATATCACAGACTCGTACTCATCGATATTAAAGCCACAAAGGTCACAGATCTGTCAAACAGGGAGAGTGCCAACTCCGGCGTGTATTTTGTTGTATTTAATGCCATGATCCATCAGTTTTTGTCATCTGAATAAAACCACTTCAGATTGGCTTTATTATAAAATAGATCTGTTTACCAATAAGGGCACTGATTTGGCTTAATCATTCAGGTGAGGGCTATATATAAAAAGCTTCACAACCCTGCACAATTTTCTAAATGTGCCATTGTCTCTTTAAATTAGTCTGAACAAAATATTAGAATGCATTTCCTTATGTTAAACATTCACACCTATGTAGTCGATTGTCCACTTTAAGATTTAACTGTTAGAAATTATAAGTACAATTTCTTTGCTAGTAATATGTAGTAAACATCCTATAGTATAACTATATATAGTGTCCCTGTGAGTACAATTGTGTATTTAGTTCAAAATATCAGGGGGCAAAATTCTGTGGAAGGTATGTTTATTTGACATAACTCCATGAAATTAATGGTTATTGATTTTTTTTAATAATCTGATATATTTAATTGTTTATTTATACATTGTAAAATACAGAGCATTATTATGACATTGAAAATTTGTTGTATAATAACTATATTGAAAAAAGGAAAGTATTTTTGTGTTCTAAACTTACGACAAGGTTTGTTAATAATTCTGTCAGTATAACCATATTTGGCTATAAGGAGCATTATTACTATAATTAAGATGTTTATTTATGCAGGTATTAATTTGGACCCTTGATCTGGCTCTTGAAAACAATCGTGTTAACTGTGTACCAAGTGAAATAAAACAAGTGTTTCTTCAGCATTGAAAAAAGAAAATGTCTGGTTTACTTTCTTGTGGATATGATTCCGTGTACTTTCTCGAAGTCTTTAGATTTTGATTGGAGAGACCTTAAGGTTGCCCACCACCAAATAAATTGCCATTGGTTATGTACAAATGGCCCTAATTAAAACGTAAATTTCTCATTAACGAAGCGACTCAGTTGCTTAAATTATGCATTACCTTGGACTGCTAGACCTCTGCATCCCATTCAGCAAGAAGAATCCATAAGTTGGCCACTGAGTTTTCGAGTACTTATGAAGCATGAAGACAACAAGACTTGATACCTCTGAAACTGTGGCTTCGAGTCAAAATATGTACTGTAATTACTCAGTAAGCCTCACACACCTTTTGTCTTGATATTGTGCTGATTTTTGTGTCGCCTGCCCTAAGGCAGGAAGACACATAGGGATCACTTTGTCCACTATCTAACGGCCGCAGCCGAGATGCTGTTCACCATGTAGTGCCAAATGTCCTGTTTGTCATTAAGTTGGGGATATCAGATGGATCCTGCTGGATGTCTCGAGCAATCGCATCAATGTAGTTAAAGGGGCGACAACCCCTGTTTTGGCATGGTAACTTCCAACATGTGACGTCTGAGACTACTTGATCAATCGCACGATGACAGTGACCAGCAAATCGTGCACGGCGTTGGGCAACAGAAGATGAAATTGGAGGGATAATCTGTGCTTTGGTCTTGTGCTCGCATAAGAAGCTTGGCGCAGGTGCCATCCAGTCTATCCTGTAGCTCCCTCTTCATGGTTCAGGTCCCAGATCCATACAACAGGACACTCTGTCCTGCCAGGGATGTCTGTTGTGAAAAAGGGTTAACATGAAAAAAAAATGCCTGTAATATCCTCATACTTTAATGGATTTAAACCAAACTTTGGTCACAGGTGCAACACGGGATCCTCATTTGTTGAGGTCAAAGGTCACATACCAAGGTCAAAGGTCAAGTTGTAAAATAGGCTGAAAATGTAAAATTGACATCATTTGAAAAGTTTGAAGTTCAATTGGAACCAAACTTGAATCATAGGTGCAACATGGGATCCCTCATTTGTTGAGGTCAAAGGTCATGTTAGGCCTATCATTAACTAACCGTGACAGCAGGCGACACAAGCGGTCCGAGGACCGATGTGTTTTTATCTTTAAAATAATTTCTAACACAAAATATGGCCCAGGAAGTTCCAGTTTCTACTATTTTTCAATTTTAACTTAGACGTATCACTTTTTTTTACCTTTTTCCCAAACACTTTTCGGCCAGAGGGTGCCAGACCAGATCTATTTAGTGGTGTGGAATCTTAAGGCAGCATGATTTGTGCATGTGAGAGCATGTGTGGAACATCAATACACTCTTGGTATCAATTGTCCAGCTTTTTAGTGCAGTCCATACTTGGTTTGATTATGTATTGAAACAAGGTAGCTTATTTTGATTGTGAGATTTTGACCAGCACTTATGCTCCTGAAGCATATATTGTGGCAATCGTTCCAGAGTGGCGCTATTCATTATTTTGGATGCTGATCACAATAGCAATACCAATTTATTTCGTAAAGGTTATCAAGGATTAGGATAAGAATTGCAACTTATGCACAGAAATCCTTGTTGGTTTAGTAGTTAGGTACCTAACCTCATGATTCAGTGTTCTGGGATTCGAATCTCGCTCCTGCTTCTCTTAAAATACATTTTAAACTAAAATTTCGCGGTTCTCGGCTTCCGCGCTCACTATATTAAAGATTATAAGCTATGGACTGCTCTTTGACCTCATCAACATATGAGGGATTGATCCCTTGGTGCACCTATGACACAAGTTGGTTCTAATTGAACTTCAACTTTTCAATTTAGTTCAATGAAAAAAAAAAATTAATGCCAACTCGGACAATGCTGTAAGAGTAAGTGGAAAGTAGGCAAATTAGCTCATTATGATTATTATGCAAATAAGGTAAAATAGTAGAGTTTCAAGTTCTATTGTTGCACCAAGTATGAAGTTATTTAGTCAAACCACACACTCGCATACTACAGAATTAATCCCCATGTGCCAATATGCAGTAAACAGATGACAAAAATAGATACACAATTTCTGTGCAGGCTTACTATAGACAAAAAAATCTGTAAACCATCAATGGCGGTATAGACGGATTGCTTTTTCTCCCTAGGGTATGTGCAGCTCTGGGGCGTTGAATAATATGGGTGTACATTGTGTATGTATAGTCTATACTTGACGCAAGAAGGTGGAGACCCAAAAAGTCCATAAGCCAGTCTGCCTGCGTGGAAGGCACTTGAAGCCAAGTGGACTGTTGGACCCAAACCTCAACAAAACTCCATTTCGGGCAGTTAGGCGGTCGCCTAGGAGCTTATCAAAGGCATAGGTCTAAACACTTTCAGTCTATAGACTAAAATTATATTGAGTTTGGCTACTCTAACTCATCTAGAAACAAGGCGAACTCGTATTTACGCGATGCGTAAAATATGTCCCCGCCGAATTTCGCGATCAACTGGAAGTGACAACCTAACTACACTAATTAAAATTTGGATAATTAAAACATAACTCGTCCAAGAACTACATCCATAACTCACCAAAAAATAACTCTACAAAACATTATCGATGAACTCCACCCATAAGTCGCCAAAAATAACTTAAGAATAAGTAAAACTAAGAATAACTCACAAAAACTCTAAAAACGTAATTCACACAAAAAATATATAGCATAATAGTCTTTCATGGAAAGTTTCCTAAACTGCACATATCATGTTCACACAAAAGATGTATGGACATTAGCTTTAATGTTTAGCGGAAGGAGTTTTGCATATCTAATGTATCGTTTCAGCGAGACATTAATTTCACATATTTTAATTAGCCATTGCATACCTAAGCCGAATAAAAACTAACACGCAAATTCATGTCTCAAACAAAAAAGATGTATGGACATAAGGCCTTTCATTGTACGAAGGAGAGAATTGTGCACATCCGATGTTTGTTAGCCGTTTCAGCGACGAAACATTAATTTGTTCAATACAATTAGGCTCATTTGCATACCTAAGCCCATATATTATATGCACTTTCAAAGTGTTGTAATTACAATGGGATGCCAAAATATGTTACTTTCATGTGGCCAAAGGAATTTGCTCATGATGCACCCGTTTCCGGATACTAATATGCATATTTAATTAGCTCATTTGCTAGACCTAAACGCCTTATTACCATGCAAACTTTCAAATCTGCAGAAGAAAAACGATTGCATGCCCACATATGACAACTTTTGTTAAAGAAGCGAAGGTATGATAGTGTTTCATTGGAGGCGATCGGAATTGTGCATATACAATGTTACCGTTTCAGTAATTACCTTAATTAGCTTATTAATTTAGCTCATTTGATACCTAAGCCGCATATATCATGCACTGTCCCCCAAAGTGCACGAATCAACCAATGCAGCCAAAATATACTTCATGTGGCAAAGGAATTTTGCATATCTGATGTACCGTTTTAGTGATACATTAATTATGCATATTTAATTAGCTCATTTGCATACCTAAACCGCCTATACCATGCACTTTCAAATCGCAGAAACGATGCATGCCATTATGCACTTTCAAGAAGCGAAGGTATGATAGTCTTTCATGTAGCGAAGGAATTTTGCATATCAATGTACACGTTTCCAGAAATTACATTAATTATGCTTATTTAATTAGCTCATTTGCATACCCAAGCGCATATATCATGCATTTACAAGTGCGAAAACAAGAATGCAAAATATACTTCATGTGGCAAAAGAAGTTTGCATACTAACATACCGTTCAGTGATACAAATTTTTAATTTGCATATTTAATTCGCTCATTTGCTTACATAAAACCGTCTATATCAGCACTTTCAAATTTGCAGTCACCGAGCATGCAATGATGCACTTCCATGAGCGAAGGAATTTTGTGTGTGATATAGGGTGTAAAGATACAGCATCAGGGTTAACATTTTTATCACGGACATTCCAGGTTAACATTTTTCATATTTAATTAGCTCATTTGCATACCTAAACCGTCTATATCACGCACTTTCAAATTGCAGAAACGATGCATGCCATGATGCACTTTCCATGATGCGAAGTGAATTGTTGTGTGTCCGATATAGGGTTTTCAAATATACAGCAATACAGGGTTTTAACATTTTTATCACGGCATTCCAGGGTTAACATTTTTCTCTCATCAGACAAAAAAGATTTGACTTTTGGGGAAATATTGACCTTTTTTGACATTTCCCACCCCCTGTCAGACCCAGGGGAGGACCCGGGGGCGGATTACAATGCTTAGAGGGGCTTGGTGCCCTCCTACATATATCTAGTTTGGGGTCCGCTAAACTAGCTCGCATCTGGACAAAAGTTATGGCAAATGTTTACTTTTTGTGAATGTATGACTTTGACATTTCCCCACCCCCTGTCAGACCCAGGGGAGGACCCTGGGGGCTGATTTACCATAGGTTGAGTAGGAGGGGCTTGTGCCCTCCTACAATATATCTAAGATTGGTACTCTAGCTCATCTGAACAAAACAATTTCTAGCAAATGTTTACTTTTTTGTGTCCAGACACACACACACGTACTCCACATCCGACATACATACATACATCCAGACATTGCCATTTTCATAAGCCGGATTTTGCACGCAATCCGTCCAATTTGCGTACCTCATAGCAACGCGTTTTGACACATAATGCCATTTTGTAGCTTTATTACCAATTCAATTCTCACAATAAGTACTGCCACTCAACTAACTGCTGTTTAGAGATTCATATTCTCATATTTTACTTTTATGCTTATAATAAACTTCAATACAAACAAAAAATGGGGCTCGCCTTTCTGCTTCCATGCCTTCCTTTCTGCTTTTCCCCCAGCATCATATGTCTTTCAATATCTATAATATAAATAATGATACAATACCTACAATTATAATAGCTTAGAATGCACTCTGGATGATAATTATGTCCTACTTATAAGCTTGTAAAATAATACAATGGCAGTACATACAAATATATCTCAGAAAAAAATTGGAAGTCAACCAGTGTTTCTGTGCCAATATTTACATTATGCATCATAACAAACACTCCTTCAAATTCCCCTTTTGTAAACAATATTGGGTTTAAGGCCAATGCGGCTGCCTGATTTAATCTGGATTCAATGC
>JAMKCH010011040.1:0-28456 GCA_023653785.1 Ophioderma brevispina
AAATATGTGTGTAAAAATTTAGATCCCTTGTGCACAAGGGCTCATCATTGTGGTTGAAAGGTATTTCTGACCTAGGGTCCATGAGACGTCATACAGTACTCTTGTAAGAACTTTATATGCTGATTGCGATCAATTGCTTGCCATATCTCCATCCCGCCACTGTAATAAATGGGAAAATAGTTAGACGGTAGAAATTGCCACCTATCGAAATTACATATTAACCCTCGTCTACCTCGAGCCATTTTTTGAACAAAAAAACTCCGGGAATTTTCGTTACTGACACACCGATCCGGTAAAAAATGTGGTACCAAAGAATAGCTGAGAGTTTTCTTTCTATTGGTACGAAATAAGTACCAAACATCACCCTTATGACGTCACCATGAAGTCAGAGGTTGAGGAAAGTCCGAAAATACTGATTATAGTGTAGAAAAATTGATATTTCGCAATTTTAGCGACCCAAACACCTTATTATAGCTCTAACAATGGCTGTCATTATTAAATAGGCATTTCCATCAAGGGTAGAGTAAAAAACCAACATGAAAATAGATTTCCTATTTTTGGCGAAAATTGAATTTTTCACTGTGTGTGTCTATGGAATGGCAGTTTAGACATGCGGAACTTTATGACGTCATTGTGACAACATACTTAGGGCATATTGTAACTCATTTTAGTACAATGGAAAAAGGCGGACCATAGACATTATTGGTACCAAAATCAAGTGTCTGTGATGTTCCTGTGTTGTGTTAGGCCAGTTGTTGGTACTTCTCTTCAGAGGGGGGGGGGGGTGGGTTGCCCCCCCATCCATCACTTGTGGATCACCCGGATCTTACCTTATCCCCGGTGGATGTTTGTTTCTGGATGAAAAGGAGCGGAACATGTCAATTGACCATTAACATTATATTTGGCACCAAAAAAAAGGGGGTTTTAGCAAGCCGGGGACAAAAAACCTGAAAGGGGGACCCAAACCCTTCGGGTAAAAGAGGGTAAAAAAAAACTTTTTGAAAGATATTTAAAAATTTTTCAGTAGCAAAAACGGGGACCTTTTTTAATTATCTTCCCTTTGTTCCGAAATTGGGAAAACAATGTTTTTTCCGCACTATTAAAAATCTCACACAATTTGTGAAATTCAAATTTTTATGGCCTTATGACCAGCAAGTGTGGTACAAATTTCATGAACATGGTTAATGAAGTGCGGAACAAGAATCGGAAACGTTATCTCCACTTAAGTTTAAAGAAAGAAAGTTAAATGTCCATGAGGAATTTTATAACATTTTAGTCCTATAATCAGCTTCCTCCAAAAATAAGATGTCCGAGATGCATTTACTCGCCAGGAGTCGCGAGGAAGGACTAGCTGGACCAGTGCGCAATGGGCGTAATGTCCTAAAGCCTTGGGCAGGGTTGTTGTTAAGCCAATATTTCGTGTCCATTTTTGTGTTGTTCCAAAAACAGTCCGAATCCTACCAATTAATTAGAATTTTGGACTGCACTGATTCACGGTGATTTCGTCAAAATGGTGAAAAGGATATTAACGGTTCGGGCAATTGAACTTCTTTCCCGTTAAAAGCAGTTTAATAAGGATTCAATTCATAAATTTCTTTGAATTGTGGCGCTACAACAATGTAGGCTTTTTTTATACACAAAATATATATCGTTGTTTTGGGAGATACTATTGGCAATTTTTCCTTATGTCCCGTAATTAAAAATGGATTGATAGAAATAACAATCAGGAAGGGTCAAAAGTGGCATTGTAGCAGCGATAAATAGGAGAATCTGTGTTTTTAACATATATTTGATGCCATCAAACAAAGATATTGTGTTTACGTTAATGTTATCATGGCATATTTACAGTGCATATTGGAAACTGGAATGTCCACATTACATTAACACTGGCTTTTAATATATATATAATAATATGATAATAATATATAGTATATATAAAATATAGAGAGATAGCTATTAATATAAATATATAGATAGAGATAGGTATATAAATATATATCTATATATGGAGTAGGAATGAGTGTCCACTTACGTGTAAATGGACTTTCAGTACCATGGACCTGATCAAAAATAATTGTTGAGTATGAGGCGGTAAAAGATTTGTGACTATGTATTTTGAAAGACAATATCTAAAACAAAACAAAAAAGGAATACAAGTTAAAAAACCTGGCAGGGGCTACACCTGACAGGTCAAAGGTCATGCATGAACATGTGAAAGGTCAAAACTATGTCACCCAGAGGAGCTCTTGGCCAGTGATTCTTTTGAACCGAAAAAAGGATTAAGAGAGATTTTGTACAGCATTCAAGGAGGATTAATAACAGGGAACACATTACAATACCACTTTAAACGAAGACCTTTGACTTTGACTATCTGTGGGACCTTCACACCAGTTTTGTGGAGACGGGCGGCAATGACTACACCGACCACAGATCTGAGCTCCCTTTCAGGATAAAGCAGTCCAGTATAGGGCGGCATTATAAAATGCAAGATAGTTTCTTAAAGTATGAATCTGACACTTTCTTACAGCTATAAGAATATTAACTTTTAAATATATTTTTATGTGTTCATGAAGTGCTTTATGCATTGGGCTTAATTTTTACGGAGCAGTGCAGGTCGACGACACAAAAAACAATGAGACTTCCGGGCTTACGATAAATCTGAAAAAAATAATGCATTCAAATTCTATTAAAAAAGTCAATATTCTCTAGCCGTCAGAAGTTTTGTTTTATCGGTTTTATACAAAGTCCAGCGGAGAACTTTATTGCTTACTCCCAATCATCTTAATGATCTATTAAGGTGTATTCAACTTGAGTTTTTATCTTATTTTAGGGTGAATATATGAATGACATTAAATAGAGTAATTAATCATTACAAATGCATGTTTCATTAGTATACTTTGGAAAATAAGTAATAAATATCTGGTTTAATTTATTTATTTATTAGGGGACTTTATGGATTTGTGGAATGATCAAGAAGTGTCGCTGAAGTACTGGAAATAGTAAATAGTGCGAAAGTCATGTTCAAACGGTGCTGTTTACGAAAGTCGTATATGCAATGTGTTGTATGATTTGCTCTTGAGTCACTCGATTTATTGTCCTTGAACAAGGTCGAATGTAAAATACCTCAATATCAGTTGAAATTAAATTGAGGCGCTTTTCTCTACGGAGTGGGATTGTTATTCTCGATTTCTAAATGCAAGGATGAATAACTGCTTTTATGATATTTGGTTGAGAACAAATTAGGATTTTCTTCTGGGGCGGATATGTCTCAAAATTTCTTATATTAAAAACGGAGGACAAATCTATATTTGATTAAAATTTGTAATCTATTAGATTTATATTTCAATGTATTTTGATTTAAATTTTAATCTAAACTTTAGATTTAGCCATGATAGCAATCAAATTAGATTAGTTTTTAATCTAAGAAATTTAGAGAGATGGGGGCGCAACTGTCAAAAGTGGACCTTTACCCATAACTTTTGACCTTTTTCTCGACAAAAAAGAAACAAAATTACCTGCTTAGTACGCACGAATACCATTTTTGAACTTTTTTGGAATTTGAGATTGTCTATATTGATCGCAGGCACTGATGTGCACACTCTAAAATATTTAACTCAATGTTGATTAAAAAGGGAACAACTCTTTCTGTTGAGAAAAATCTTAGTCAAAGTTAAGTAAACCTTACGCCCGGTAGGATGAAATATACTCCGCTTTACGTAAGGTTTACTCAACTTTGACTAATATTTTACTAATAGGAAGAGTTAATCCCTTTTTAATCAACATGGAGTAAAATTTTAAACAACATATTTACAGTGCATGCTCAGTATTTTGTAGTGTCCTCGTCCACTTGACTTTATTTTTTTACAGATACACTTTAGCTAATGATAAGGTAAAGATAAATTGTCGTGCCGAGCAAGCCCGTGCGCGGAGTGTCCATCTCAGTTTCCTTAGCATTTGGGTCAGACTCCTCCGTATTTTTTTTTTGCTGTGGGGGGTTCGCCACTCCTCCCGGACAGCGAGTCTGTTACCTTCCCAGCATTGAATAATAGAGTATAGAATATGGGCAATGAACGTTTCACGATTATTTGTTTTTACAGGCCCATATAAACCCGGATTGATTTTTGGAGATGCGACTTTTACGAAAAGTGGACACTTTGCAAAGCATCTTTTTTGTTCGCTTCACTCGCTGATTGACAACAACAGTTTTTCAAACCTACCCTATTCTAGGTGCTTTTTCATCATTGCTGGTCAGTATCATGGATCATCTAACCAATCATAGGCAAGCGAAGTGGGGTCTTAAAAGCAATGTTAAGTAATCTTTACTCCTATTTGACTAAGCCTTTACTAAACAAATGAAGATAACCCCTTGTTTAGCCACTACGGGTGTATTTCATAGTGACGGATGTTGAATTTTTATCATTTTTATGAAATTAGGGGAAATGGTACTAAATACCAAAACCTTCAAACCTTGAAAGTACTTCATTAATAATCTTAATTAGAAATTAGAAATTTTTAATTTTGACGTATGTTACATAACAAAGGCTTTGACAGATGTTGATCCCTCTGTCATAGAAGTGTTTTTTTTAAATACTTTGTTTTTAAAAAATAATTCTTTAATGTATAACTGACACAAGCAAATATGACATTATATTTACAGTTCATAGTGGTGAATCTCGGTAATCCACTCAACATCCGTCATTATGTAATAAACCAAATTGAGCAGATTTGCGATGACGGACGTTGGTTTGACGGATGATCGGAAAACGCCGATTGTTGTATTCCATAATGACGGATGCTGAATAATGCTTTAGTATAGGGAAAATTCAACATCCGTCACTATGTCTAAACACTACCCTCCTGTGTATGCAAATGCCTTTTGAGAACATGATCTGATTGAAAAACCTAAATTGTATTTTTATACAGATATTTTTTATATGTTATATGTTTGCATGTTGGCTTGTAATGGTAAACTGTAATAATTGTAAGAATGAAATCCGTCATCACCAGCAAAATATTTTTTGTAAATCCTATAAAGTATGTGTTTATTCAGATTTTGATGGAGCCTATGATTGGTTTTGTTTCAAATGTAATGGCGAGCTATTTTCTTTCAACCATTATATTGATGACGACGAGTTTATTTTTGCATTACATTATTTTGTAAACTCCATCGAATATAACAAAATGTTAAACTTAAAAATGAACCCTTTTCTTTATAAAGACATCTTAAACTCAGAAATATCTAATAATAATTGAGACTATCATTCCACTGGTAATAACTCGTGCTCTTATTTGTACAATATTAGATGTGATATTAAATACTCTACACATGGTTTTTCTATTATCCATATAAATTCACGTATTTTAACACTTAAGTGACCAAGGGGTTTTCACTCCCGTTGGTGCCCAAGGGGGGAACCACTTTCCCGAAAGAATTTTTGCACGAAATTTATACCACATGTGACGGGTCATAAGACAACTCCAAATCAGCAACAAAAATGTAATTTGTCATTCGGGCTGCAAATTAGGGGCAAAACATTGTTTTCAAAACATGAGAAAATTGGACAAAAAGACGGAAATTTCAAGTGAATCTTGCGCTTACATCAAACTTTTTTAAAACTTATTTCATGTTGATATCTATTCTAGAAGACCCAAATTACATATATTTAACACAAAACCTGCAGTTTTAGGGATCCTGTATTTTTAACGGGTGTTGCAAAATACACGTCATTTTCCCATAGGGTTTGTACAGTAATGGTTTAGCAACGTCCACGACGAAATCGTTTGTTTTCAGCACATAAAGGGTTAATTATTTTTTAATGTAACTAATAATTGTTTACTTACATGTATGTGTGAACATATATCAGCAAAAAAAAAAATTAGCTTTGATTCTTTGATAATTTAAAATATTGTCAGATGACTTCCGTTAGTGTCCAAGGGGTGGTGTTCTATGGGACCCCACTAATTAACTCATTAACGGCTTGGCCGATTTAAATTTTTTTGGTATGAAAAGAAGCGCATTTAAAAGTCAGACAATTACAAATAATTTCGGTGCAAAAATCCCACGCGTAAAGCGGCCAGTGCGAAAACAAATTTTGGGGGTCCATAGGGACCCCCCCCCCCCTTGGTCACTTAAGTGTTAAAGTAAAACCGTGATGCCTTTGAACTGTTTCTCAACACTTTAAATGATATATTTTCAGTTATTGCTGTGTCTGAAACGTGGTTCAATGAAGATCTTTCTAATTCTATTTTGTTGGATAATTATATCCTGTTTAATACTCCTCGCAAAGAACGTAAAAGTGGGGGTGTCGCCTTGTATGTCCATAATTCTCTTAATGTCAAGAAAAGATATGACCTTCATTTAATCTAGAATGAAACAAGCGATTTAGATCACAGCGAGTCGGTTTTTGTTGAGATTAATAACCCAAAAAATGTTATAATTGGTAATATCTACCGTGCCCTCAGAACTGACGAGAATGCTCTCATTAATGATCTTAGCAATTGTTTAACAAAGATTTCCTATTTATACAAATACTGATAATTATGTTAATGAATTTACGAATTTGTTCTATACGCATAATTTGTTTCCTCTCATTGATAGGCCAACACGCATCACACCCACTTCCGCATCCATTCTGGACAATATTTTTACTAATGTTTTAACCCATCAGATCTATTCTGGTATTTTTATTACCGATATCCGATCATTATCCCGTCTTTCAATGTACAAACACACTTGAGATCAAGCACAACAAACCACAGCAACATCAGTTCCGATCATATTGCCAAGGCAATATTAATTTATTTAGAAATAGAATTCAATTAGTTAGCTGTGATACGGTCACCATCAGTGAAGATGACCTAATTCTGGCTCTAGCCCAGGTCACGATGGATTAAAGCTTTGTATAATTAAAACTGTTTTTGATACTATTACCTCTCCACTTGTTTATATATTTAATCTGTCAATTATATAATAGTGGAGTTTTCCCTAAAAACCTTAAAAATGCTAAGATTGTACCAATCTTTAAATCTGGTAATTCTGACCACTTGGGAAATTATCACCCAATATCTGTGCTACCTGCGTTTTCTAAAATTTTTGAGCGTCTTATTCATGTAAGGTTTTTTAACTATATTTCTCATAACAACCTTTTACATCACAAACAATTTGGTTTCAGAAAGAATTACTCAACATTATGGCTGTATTGGAAGGATATAACGCAATTGCAACTGAGCTCGATAATAAACTGCATACATTAGGGATATTCCTGGACCTCTCGAAGGCATTAGACACCATGAATCACACCATTCTTCTTGACAAATTGCTGCATTATGGTGTCAGGGGTATTTGCCTTCGATTGGTTCAGGAGTTGTCTTACTGATAGAACTTAGTATGTTTCTTATAACGGTGAGGAATCTACAATTAAATATGGTGTGCCCCAAGGATCAATTCTGGGTTCTTTGCTTCTTATTATTTATCTTATTGATATCATATACTCTTCCGATAAAATGTCTTTTTTTATATATGGCGATTATACCAACATCGTCATTTCTGAACGTATTATCGACCGTCTTGAAAATGTCGTTCATGAAGAGCTTACTAGAATATCAAGTTGGTTTAAATGTAACAAACTAAATGTCGTTCATGATGAGCTTACTAGAATATCAAGTTGGTTTTATAGAGCAAAATATCTCTCAATATTAGCAAAACCAATTACATTTTGTTTACAAACCGGCATAGTACACGTAATCTTCCTCATTTGAACATTAAAATTGATAACATTCCCATTCAAAAAAGTAACTCATTCTAAATTTCTCGGCGTTTATATCGATTAGTATCTTGATTGGAGGTACCATACGACACATGTAGCTAATATATTGTCGAAATATACTGGAATTTTTTATAGGTAAAAGCATACCTTAGCTAGTGATACCTTGCTCTGACTCTATAAGACACTTGCATTACCGTATCTAAATTATTGTTGTATCATATGGGATGACTCTAACAATTGTTATCTATCTAGTATCCATATTACGCAAAAGAAAATTATCAGAATCTGTACAAACTCTCCGTGGCGGGCACACTCCGCACCTTTGTTTGATCAATTAAAAACTCTTACTGTGTACGATATCCATAAACACAAGGCTGTTTTTTCATTCAAATCCGATACATAGAACAAAAGATATGCTTGATCAACTATGAGAAGGCAAAATCAACTTGGTCCGATTTTTGCCTTAAAGCACTTGAAATACAGAATGTAACATGAATACCCTTTGCTTCATAGCCGATCTTCTTTCCATCTTAAAAGGAAAACAAATATATTTTGCCGTGGTTTTCTATTAAAGAAAGACATCGAGATTCATGTCGCCGTGTTTTACCAAACGCTCATCGTTGTATCTACCACAACTGCTCTTCTAACAAGAGAAATTTTGGCTTGAGTTCTTGTCATTCTGGTCCGTAATCATGGTAATGGGTCTGATTGGCCTGCTACTGGTGTCTTTATTTCCAATTCTGCATACTTCATTAGTGCTTGTAGGCATATTATCAGAGGTTTCTCTCTCTCTTTTTGTTTTACTTGTGTGTTTTTGTTGGTTATTCTGTCTACAGAATCATAGATCTTCTTGGGAATTCAATAAGGAAGTGTCTGATTGTTTGGTTTAATTTGGTTTTATATAAACCACTAGAGCATTATTTTCGAGTGGGTTTCTTTGTTTTCGCGTAAAATTATATTCGCGAATGCACGCTTACCTCAAATATGAATATGCATGCGTGCATTATTACCCGATTTGAATATGCATGCGGCGTTATGACACGATTTAACAATCTTACATGCGTAAATTATTAAACAATAGAATTTAATAATGCACGCCAGCACGCATGCTTTTACTTCCCCCTCGAGTGAAAGCGCTTGAACAGTTCACTTGCCATGGTAATGCAATAATACCAAGGCCAGAACGTTCATTACCACAACCTCACAGGTTATGTGGCTTTACGAACGGGGAAAGAATCAGATAGAAACTCACTACAGAGTCTAAACCTTAAAAATAGAAATCTTATTTCTACGGTGTTAAAAAACAAGCAAACTTTAACGGCAATAGGTCCTACAATTGTCTATTTTAAAATCTGCGGTGTTAATAACCCCGATTTGACCTATACAAATAGATGCAATACATCAAGAACTTAATGAATAATTATCGGCATGCAAATCACTGCGCTTATTCATCCAAATCCGATTGATGAAGTAAGTATTGACTAATGCGTAATCGCTACGTTCAATTGTAATAATGGCAATTATGTCAAAAACTAACCTATTGTTGGGCTGGTAACTCATCGAAGTTTCAATCAATACTACATTGTATAACTTTTCACACCTTCTCTGCCAACGCTTGCTGCTTCATGCAAGTCAACCCAGTGTTGTGGAAAGTTCGTAGAACTACGATATTTCTAGTTATAAATTTGTAAAAGTTATCCAAAATATAGACCGTATTCAATAGCCAGCCATGTTGGTGGACAAGATAGACGCATTCCAGTACTACAATACATTCACCTGTCAATGCTCCCTGTGCAATCGCTAAACATGGATTGATTGACAGCTTAATTTATTGTAGTCCTGGAATGTATGCATCTTGTCCACCAACATGTCTGGTGGCTGACGTCATATTGAATACGGTCTATATCAGAAAAAGAGTTATTAATATTGTATTTATGTTTTGATGGTGTATAAAATAATGCTCATGTGGTGAGTGCATTCGGGGATATAATTGCATGCTTGGATGCATTAATAAAGTAATATATGGATAAGCGGGGCCACTGTGAGCACTCGCGCTAAAGCGCTCGTGCTCACAGTGGCCCCACTAATGCATATGTTAATTTATTAATGCCTCCAAGATGCAATTATATCCCCGAATGCACTCCCCTAATGCCTTATCCTATTATATACTTAGCATTGTGTGTAATTTTGAGCGATTTGATAGGGCTTAGTCTGCTAATGAAAGTGAACTGACTGATTAATTTTTGACAAACACAAAGTATTGCTTATCATAAGACAATGTTCACACTTTATTGACAACAATCAAGTTCAAAGGGGATTGTCAATATCTTCAATAGGTTCAATAGCCAATCAATAACTCAGTCTTGAGTATGTTACAAAATCATGTTTCACGCAATATAACAAAGGTAACAATGCAAATCGGACCAATCTGAATTTGCACTCTCCTTTTTTGACGAAGCATATCTTTTGTTCTACATATCGGGTTCAAATAAATAACCGGCAAATAAAAGCTTATTTATTTGGCATTAAGAGTATACCAAACAAGGGCCCATGCGTACTTTTGTTTTTTTACAAAATGCCTGTGTCCCGAGTTTTAACATTTTTTGGGACAGCCTGTACATCCATTTTATTAATTAAGAATTCAAGAATATTGGCTAAAATAAATTTCCAGTTGTTAATTTCCTTTCCTAATCGGATTGATTGTTGAATGTGTGTGTGTGTGTTGGGGATGTGTACGGACCCTTTAGAGTTTGCGATTTTTCAAATGCGATTGTCTCAGAAACAAAAATTCGTATTTTGTTTAACATCCGTCACTATGTAATGCACCCGACGAATTATGTGTAATATTTCAACTGACTTCTTTTTTTTCATTATGATGGTACGAACAAGAATATTATTTTTCACAGCAATCTACGCCATTTACATAATGTACAGCTTGTTGGGTACTAGTCTTCCGTATAAAGAGACCGACTGGTTACTGTCTGGTTAATGTTCGAAAGTTGTTGTATTGTATACTTCATTACACAAAACCTTCTCTCTTGTTAATGGAGTGGGCATTTCATTATCGATCAGAATGTTCAACGCCGATGTGGTACATTTGCTTTCCAGGAGACTAATGATTACATTTATTAAATCAGCAAGATATAAAATACACATTAAAAGAAAACACCACAAACATACAAAGTGACATTAACTGCCCGCCATTGGGACCCAGACACAAGGATACCCGAGCACCGGCGGTCCTTGGCAAGGAAGTATAAATTCAATTCAGTAACTGTGGATAAAAACGGTTATTACAAAGAAGCCATAATATAAAAGCAAAATTAAGTCACTTTTAGGCTCCAGCCACGTTGGCTTTGCATACATTACCCGCACGTTTTTGAAGGAAAGATTTGTTTTCGGGATAGTCTTTGAGTTTTTCATTTTTTTAGGAGAAGATATATTCCTCTACTACCATATTGTAGGGTAGAGGCATGAAGGGCCAGTCTTTAGAGCCATGACTTATATACTTTTATCTAATATATCATTAGATATGATTTTATCTAATGATACATTAGATAATAAACATAAAAAGAGAATGGATGTAATGGTCTAGAATCAATGGATTAAGTTCGATTTATTACTGTAAACTGAAAGGTTTATTTGGTTTTGTTGCATGCTGTTTTAGCTTTCTCGCGTACACAAAAAGGAAAATCACAGGTTAGGACTGTAGAATCCCAACGTGTTGTTCTAGTCTGTACGCAGTGGCGTAACAGTGGGGGGCAGGGTGGCAAGATGCTCCCCCCCCCCCCAGGACACCAAAAAAACGGGACAAATCGGGAAGGGGAGCCACAAAAATGGGAAGGAAAAAAAAGGGAGAAGGAAGAGAAAAAGAGAAAGAAAAAAGAGGGAAAGAGAGAAGAAAGGGGGAAAAAAGAAAATAGGGAAAAGAGGAAGAAAGAAAGGGAAAAAGAAGAGGGAAGAGAGAAAAAGAAGAGGAAGAAGAGAAAGGGAAGGGTGAAGGCTGCCCGGGCTTGGCCTACTCGGCGAGCACAGCGGAGCCGGAAAAAATGGCTGATAAAATTCGGGAATCTTCTTGAGTCTTGCACCCCCCCGGAGGCTCAGGTCTGGCTACGGGCCCCTGTTGTACGGTTAGTCTGACTCGGTAAGCCCAAATAAAGTATATCGATCACACATTTACCTTCCGTATGTTCAAATAAACTGTTACCAGAGAAATTCAAATTCCTTCAGCTACCTAATTCACCATTCACGTAAACGCATTATTTCCAGACCGTGTCCCTGTAACATTCAAAATCTCAAAATAAATAGGTGGTCACTTGTTTAATTCTAGTCTTATTATTATTCCAGATTAAACCAGTGCAATAGCAGCAGTTTATTTGCTTAAAGGTGACCGATCGACAAGGTCGTCTCCCCACATCAAAGTTGAGATTCTGCTATCAGAAGAAATTTAATATTTTTCTCATTGCTCCGGTGTGAAAATTTAAGAGAATGAGGACATTTCTAGAAAGAAGTGCCCCAAAAAAAAAAAATTTTCTTTCGAACTCGGTTTTTTTTTGACATATTTGAATGCCTGACTATATAGACACACTGAAGGATAAGCAGCATACGCCTTTTATGTAATAAAATGATAATTAGTATTTCTTTCGTGACAGGACAGAAAATAAAACATGGTTTTC
Source organism: Ophioderma brevispina (assembly GCA_023653785.1). NCBI lineage: Eukaryota > Metazoa > Echinodermata > Ophiuroidea > Amphilepidida > Ophiodermatidae > Ophioderma > Ophioderma brevispina. The sequence continues at coordinate 12,443 of JAMKCH010011040.1, forward strand.
TATGAGGACAATTACGATAGCGGCCATTCAAACACAAGATTTGCGGTTTTCTTGTGTACTTCACTATCGGTGATGTGCTAAATCAGAAAAATCTAAAAAATCATCAAAAATCAGATTTTTGCATGTCTTGTAAGGTCCTTTACATCCTGCAAATGAACGACCAAAAGCAACCTAACAAGACAAAAAACCGGATGTTTTAGTCATAATTGTCCGTTGAACATACTACACGTAATATTCTTCGTTTCAGTAAATTCTCAGTTGGAAAAGGTAACATAAGAGAATTCTACAGGCTTATTCTTAACTTTTAGCTATTCCTGCAAATTGCAAATATTTGACTTTTCGGATAAATCACTGATAGTGTTTTAACGTTCTCGGTGGTAGTCTACAACCGATTTTACTGATGGCAATTTGAGAGAATTTGTATCCTAAAAAAATATTTCTCAGATGTCCCTTTTGATGTTATGAACAAAAACGTATTTAAACGTAATGGTCTACATTAATTAGGGCACACATGTACACGTGTATCAAAAATAGGAGTCAATCCGAAGGGGAATGGGTATAATATATCCCGAGACCGTGTATTTTTTCCTCTTTATTTATTCAATGCTCGCAGTTTCTCCGAGTTCCTATATAATATGGCCTATAGTCAGGTAGAACTTCATGTGACAGTTTTACAGTTGAGGTATTATATGCAATTTTGCTGAAAAATTATAGATTAGGGGTGTAGAATAGAATCTGCCGGTGCCACCTGGGCATCCTTGGGCATTTTGAGAAATCCAAGGATGCCGTCGCCATTAATGATAATTATATATTAAACCCTAATTATCAAAAATATGGAGTTACTAGATAACTATATGATCATGAAAAAGTGTTGGCACTTGTAACATTAAGTATACTTCAAATTCAAAGGAAGCCAATCCCCCCCATAATTTTAAAAATATGCTCCTATTACGAAATACCTGCGATAAAAAATAGGACCTTGAACTACTTATGGTTATGTATTAAACACAATAAATATATTTTTTGTTTTTTGATTTTAAATTGTAACATGGCGGCAATCATATGGCCGCCAAAAACGTGAACATCTTCAAAAAATAATTGACACAAATTATAAGTATTACAGCCGTCAAATCGAAATCAATGTGCCAATGACATTAGAAATGTACCTTTGATCCTAACCGATGTACAACATACATTTCAATTTGTTTTAGATGCGCCAAATATCGAAATAAAACCAATATGGTGCAAAGTTTCAAAATCAAATAGAATTACATTTTTTCCACATTATATTGCACTCAATTTACTTAATTTGACACCTTTTTATTCATCGGGATAGTGGTATCACTGGTTATGATAATAGGTACATTCTAATTGTTTATGACACACTTAATTTATACTTGAAGGTAATTTTTGAAATTGTGTCAAGTGTTTTTGAAGATATTCACGTTTTGGCCGCCATATTGATTGACGTCATGTTACAAACTTTAAAAGTATCAGAGATACCATTCTTGCTTCTAACAACATAATCTAAGTACTTCATGTTTATTTTTCTATCGCAGGTATTTGCTGTTTATAAGGCATATTTTAAATTGATTAGATTTGGCTTCCATTTTGAATTTGAAGTATGAATCAATGGTACAAGGCCTACACTGGTTTCATTGGATACTTATAGTATAGCTAGTAACAACTCCATAGTTTGATAATATAGGTTTGGATATATAAATGATCATTTATGGCGACGCCATCTTGTATTCTCACAATGCCCAAGGATGCCCAGCTAGCACCCGGCAGATTCTACTCTACCACACCATAATCTAATCTTTCAGCAAAAAACATTGTTTATATATTAAGTTTACGGGTCAGGAATAATTTGAACCATATCCACCCGACTATTAAAAATTCTCTCGGGTTGTCTCATTTACTTGATCCTCGTGTGCATTGAATTGAGTTTCTCATCGTCAGAAATTCTGCTAGAATCATGCATAGAGGTCAACTCTACTTCTACATACAGAAATTAAAGAAATAAAGGTTACAGTGTCATTTATGGGCGCATAAGTGGCCCGAGGTCAGAAAAACTAAATAATGGGCGAGGCGCGGCCGAGACATTATTTTAAAGTTTTTCTGGCCGAGGATATATTAGAAGCCATAAATGAAACTGCAACCCCTTTATTTCTATTCTTATTACCTAAAAACAGCTTGATTTAATAAGAAACTGTATTGGCGACCCTTATTGCAGAATAATGGGCAGTAAAATGACAAAGAATGCTGATTTCAATAATGGGCAGCAAAGGTGATAGAATATATAATTACGGCCGCCTTGCCGAAGAGAAGAGAAGCGCCCTCAATTTTTTCGACTCGGGTTTTTTGCCTATTTGAAAGTTACCAAGTATTCGATCACACCTGAAGTAAATAAGCGACTACAGCCGTCTTTATATAATGAGCTGATGATTTAGTACGGTCTGTCGTCCACGACAGAAACTAAAAGCTGGTTTCCTATAGGGATGACTTGGAACGAATGTTTGCGGGGTTTTTTTTTTCGTGCTTGTTTGTCCAATTAGCATTCGAAACGTTCTCGGTAGAGGTATACAACCGATCAAGTGCAATTTGAGAGAAAATTTTGTATCCTCAAAAATCTTCTCTGTCACTTTAAAGTATGTAGTGAATAAATTTGAATTTGCGTGGCTTGAGTTCTTACTTACAAAGTGCCCACCATTCCGCAAGTCGATCTGAATACCACGTTCTATTAGCACTTACTCATCAAGGCAGTATTTTGTTTTGTAAAAGGCTCACCGCCGAGGTGATACAAAGTGCTTGAAACTAAAATAAATTCATTGAAAGATTCCAAGTTATTTAGAGTGATAGACATATTTTTATAAAAAAGAGTTATATTTTATAACAGGGTTTAGGACAGTGTGTTTGTAATAGTGTAATTATAAAGTTGTATGATCAACACTAGCGTCATTTGGGTAGGTTGGTTTGGGGTGGAGTAGGTGGGTGGATGGGGGGTGGGTATTTGTTTGTTTGCGTGTTTGTTGGCTAAAAACAAGTAAAGCAACTTAGCTTTGACTGAAGGTCCATACAGCGCACAGGTGAGCAGGGGCGTAGCGGGGTGGGGGGGGATGGGGGTGGCGGGTGTGCGGGAACCCCCCCCCCCCTCCAAAAAAAAAATGACAAGGTTCCGCTTTATCATGTTGAAGGTCCGCTTTGTCTGTAGAAGTTTGCCGCCTGTCCAAAAGTTGTGTTTTAAGTTTGTTCTTTGGACTGCTATTCGGTCAAACACTGGGGTCATTACACCGCATTACGCATGGCTACTATTGTTTTTGTTCACGCCGATAAGTCATATTCCTCTCTACACCCCCCCCCCCCCCGCAGCCAGCCCCAAAAAATTCTTTGTTGAAAAAAAAGGTCCACTTCGGGCCAATTCCGCACCACCCCCCCCCCCCTTTATTTTCTGCTACGGGCCTGCAGGTGAGATTGCAACATGATGGATATTTTAAAACGGTACATGATATGTGTATTAAGAAATTGTTCGTAACACCTAAATCAGATTATGAAATGGGCCCAGGAGTTAAGGGAGGGGTATGGGGTCTGAAGCAGTGAACTTTGTGATTTTTCTTATTTTCCTAAATAGTGGTATATACATGTAAACATATATTGTAGCCCATGTCACAAAGTTTTAAAAATTCATGTCAATTCTGTTGCTGGTTGATATGGTAACCACGTAAGGCATCTGATTGGCTAAACACTATCGAACGGAAGTAACTAAATAACTAAACAAGCTACTGGGTCGAAATTTGGGTGGCATGTGCAGGGGGTAAATACGCAGTGAAACATGAAGCCGGATTTTTGATACCGTTGCCATGGCAAACCGGCAATCGACCATCACACAATTTCATGGCGTAATTTTTCTGAATTGGAACACAATTTGGAAAATCGGCTTCCAGGGTTCACTAGACCCTATATGTGTGAATATTGTGTGCCAAATTTCATGTGCATAGCATGTAGCGTTTTCTGGTTACGTTGTTTCGTTTTGGTTGTTTGCGGATTTCAACGAAACGAGTTATAGACTTCGAAACATTTAGACAAAATTGAGGCGCTTTTGAATGTGAAATATGGATTTGTTTTAATTTCAGTTATACTGAATATCCTAACTATTAATGAAACATCGAAATAGGTGCATCCATTGTCCTGTAATTGTCCTGTAATTAAAATAATTTCTTAAATATCGCAGGGTGAGAAAACAATTAAAATAAATAAAAAATCACTTACCAGTAAATTTAAGTACTTTAATTATGGACAAAATAATATGAAATTATTTACTTCGACTAGCCAAAATAAAGGCGTTAAATGGCGTATAAATCATAAATTTTTTTTTCTTTTTCCTTTTTAAAAATATCTTAAATAAACCCATTTAAATTTGTCACATGATAAAGTATAGGAGGACTATGCGTTTTTGGCACAAATTTCGCGTACAATGCTTCACTTTGATCAGCCTATCTCGGGAACCGAATGTTCGATTGCGATCGAATAAAAAGCATTTTGAAATTACAATCTAACACAATTAACCCATGCAATATTCAGGTTTCGTAAATGGAACAATGTTTACCAAAGCAGACCCATACCCACCCACCCTTAAACAATGGCTATTTGTACTGGCACGGCGTACAATAACAAATAGTTGTACATCAAGTCATTTATATAGTTCCAGTTTAAAATCTGCATAGATATCTATCGGTCAATAAATTATTATTTAATATTGAAGATCAAATTATGTACTTTTAAAATTCTCAAGTTGCAACGATTCAGTATGTTTTCTGGATTGAAGATAGTTACATCTGTTTGAAAGTATATCCAAAGGGATATTTTTAATAACAACCTAAGGTAAAAGGAATTTCAGATCAGCATATAAAACCTCTAATTTTCTTATTGTGTACGCTAGGATGTCACATTCCGGGTTCCAAAAAATAAGTTCCCCCTAAAATGCGAGGACATTTCATTGCATAAACTTCACTTAGAACTGGATGTTTAAAAATTTTAAAAAGATGGGGGGGGGAATGTTTTAAAAAATTAAAAAAGTTAAAAAACTTTTTGTTTTTTCAAAAACACTTTTGGCATCAACACACACTCCATTTTTCCAAAAATAATGATGTCAGAAAAAGTGGCACTTTTACCGTATTGCAAAAGACTGAAGTAAAGATATTATCAATTTTACAACCGATTTTCATTTCCTTTCTTATGATTGCGGTCGGAAAGAAATAAGCTTAAAACATAACGCATATGCAAACAAATAACAAAAAAGACAAATAGCAGTCAAAAAATAATGAGATGAGATTTGGGTAAGCAACAACCAGGTGAAATGTGAAGCAGGATCGGGACACAAAGGAGAACGCCTCTCTGGGCTCACGGGGTGGAACTTATCCAGCGAGCATGGAAACCGCATTCATAAAAAGAACATCAGCAAATTGGGTAAACAGCATGTGTAAAACACTACACTGATGTCATCAGTGGCAGATGGAGGAAAAACAGTTGACTATTGAGTCTCACTCCAAATGGCAAAAACAAATTAAGTATTTTGATTTGAAAACAGGCATTTCAAACATGACCTCTTTCATTCATAAAAAAGAGCAATGATGCAAAAGAAAAATGACTTTATTTGATACTGATGAATGTAAAGCTTACATCTCTTTGTTTGTTTCCTGCATATTGTCACAGAGCTAAATGTTCCATCTCTTTAAAACTTTTTTAAAATTTTCTAAACATCCAGTTCTAAGTGAAGTTATGCAACAGAGTGTCTTTGAATTTTAAGTGGGAACTTATCTTTTGGGAACCCCTTATATTGGGCTCGACGTAACAAATCACAGCCAAATGTTGAAGTATAAAGGAGAACCTTACTAAGAATAAGTTCTACAATATACGCTATAAAATAATTATTGAACACATGTGGAGTGGTTTCACGGAAAAACAGAATTTACTAACCATAGAAATTAATTAAAGATTTGTCTGACCATGCGCTATTTGAAATTCGCGCTAGTGCATATGGGATATGTATATGTGTTATGCGATACGGACGGCACAGTAGCGTCATACACATTAACACGTGACGCTTTCATAATGCGTATTTCCTATGGCATGTATGACGCAAATGTGCCGGCCGTATCGGATAACACGCTATACACTAGCGCGAATTTTAAAGGTGATCCTCATTGCTCGGACGGCATATATTAAGCTATATACCAATGGAAAGCTTATGACTTCAGGATGCCAAAAATATCTTTTCAAAAAAAAAATAATCGTGTAATATAGCCGCTATAAACCAAAAACTAACCCTATATTTCGTTGCGATTTTACGCCAAAAAAATACGCTTAAGCTTTCCTTCTATGACCTTGGCAAATTCGTGTGACGTAGGCGATTGTGTAAGTCTTGTTGCGCAATACATCTTCCAATAGCTTCCAATGTGTTGAATTTCGCCAATATAGCGATAAATGTTGGTTGACTAGGTTCCTTGATCTCTGTAGATTGGTAATTATAATTCCCGGCTTCATGAGTGTGCAAGAAATGTGAAAAAATCGCTTGAATTCTCATCGCTTACGATGAATCATGAGTAGCAAGCAGAGCTCAGAGGCCAACTGTGTTTACACGAAAGTGTGAGATTTTGACCACCACTCATGCTCCTGGAGCATGAAAAAATAAATAGGTTAGTGAGGGAGACCTGCCCCTGGAGCATGGGTGGTGGTCAAAAACTACTGCGTGCGTATAAAGACACGGCTCTTCCATTGATTTACGTTACACCCTCTTATGCTAACCGATGGAATTGCATGAGGTATAGGCGCTATCAGGGGGAGTAACGGAAAGTATCTTAATCTACTTTTCTCAGACCGGGAACATCACTCATTATGGTGATTGAATGAATTGAACCTTTTTCTTTTTAATAAATCACTAGTGGCCTTTGCTATGGTTTTCCAGTACAGTCTTGGCTCATCGAGCGTACCATAGGTAATTACTTTTAACACGCGACAATTTGGTTAACCATAACAAATTGCAACCAATAACTGTTAAGGCAGGAATTCCAGTATGTATAAAATGGCCGAACGAACCGCCTTCTCTGTGGTATAGAGCCATCAATCTAACCATGATCTTTCAACATGATAGTTATCTGCATCTGCTTATAATTTGAGTTGTGAGAAAATTTTTAGATAAAACACTGTGAATCTTCGAAAGAGCGCAGAACGAGTGATAAAAGGGAATGGTATTTTGTTTATATACTTGCCAAGACGATTACACAATCGGGTGAACGTTACCACCATCACAAGCGCCCAAGTCAACATATTGACTTTCGCTGAATTGTTGTGCTTGAAAGACGATTTTCATTGTGGGGCTCTTGTAACCACACCAATAGCGATAAAAATAAGCTTTACATGGGTATATTAGCTTAATATTTCGTCCCGAGCAATGAATGACACCTTTAAATAGCACCTGGTCAGGCGGAATGGGTGTTTTTCTTGCTATGGTTAATCTAATTCCTTCTACCACTCGATGTATGGTCAATTATTATTTTATTTAATATTGGTATCATTATTCGTTGTATCTGGTTCTCCTCAAGAAACCACCTAAAATTCCACTTGCAGATTGAGAAATGTTAAACCCGTTTCGATAACACCATGAGTGAAATACAATTGTTAGTTTCATTATCAATCATTGCTATTTACTGTTTATTTGTTTATTTTTAAGTTATTTATACTAGGCTTTTTCTAGAAATGTCTCTAACTTGAAAACCTTTCACAACCTCCAAATTTAGCATTGGGGGATTCCGTTCAGATAGCGCTTTGCATTTGTAAAACAATGTACTTTCCGTGCCAGGAATCTTTTCTTAGTTGCATAAGTAAAGAAATAACATTTTAATCACAAAATTGGAGGAATGACATAAGAAAAAAACAAAAAAGGTCAGGTCTTCAGCTAAACTATTACACTTTGTAAAAGAGTCAGCAGAAAAATCGCCATTTAAAGGGCGAAGAGAGACGACTTCGGCTCGGCCTGGCCGTTAGAGGAATTGCTTACTAACCCTGAACCAAGAGACCTCATTATTTCTGTTAAATATCTGATCTGAGTTCTTACTTCATAAGGTTCGAGACGAAGAATGAGCTATCGTTTTACTTTATATCTCATTCATACAACAATTCAAGGTACCCTAAACATACAAAACTTAACTGTACAATTATTGAATTTATGGACTATGGTTTTTTTTAAACTATGCACAACGATAAGTTTTAAAACAACAAAACCAGAAAAAATTCGAAACCACTTTAGTTTAGTGGGTACAAGGGGGACTCGTGCACCCCCCCCCCCGAAATCAAGTTCTAGTCAATGTCTCTATATCAGGAAAAATGCGTAGAAAACGATTCGCTATGTTAAAAAAATCAAAAATTGTCCCCTGCCATTGTTAGGTAAACTTATGCAAATAAGGATCGCCATTACAGAAAATAAGCTTTTCCACCGTATCTCAACAACAAGAAACAAAAATTGTTCTTCTTAGCCATTAAGACCGCTTGTCATGGCATATTTGTATTGTTGTTTGGCTTCGGATCCAAGGATGGAGCCAACATGGCCGCCTCCAGATCTACAAAGTATAAACGTGCTAAATGCCGGTTTTTATTTAAGTCGTATAGTCAATAAAATGAAAAATAAATTAAGGAATATATATGATGTGATCTGGGAAAACCGCCACATATCCAGCACATTACAGTTTGCAAAAATAAAGAAATACCTTAAAATATGTTATGTTGTACTTTAATTTTTATTGTCGATTGTATAAGGCATAACTTTTGATATGTGTATCATATAAGAAGAAGTAAAAAGTGTTTGAAAACTTTATATTTCAAACTTTTCAATGATAGTCAAAACTCCAAAATATAAATTTTAGTGTCAACCATGTGCGGGTTTTCCTGCAGATCGCATCCACAATGCTTTTTTGCTTAGTGAGTAATTTTAACATTCAATAATGCGGCCATTTGTTCCGCCTTCAAATGTTTTTAAATCCTTTAAATTACCTTTATTCCCCCAAATTAAGGATGAAAATGTGAATTATCTTTGCTTTCATTTCACACCGTACCGTACCGGTTATCGGTAAGTACCGTGTGAAGCAGATATAGAGTCCGGTAGGATCCCATCAGTCCGGGGCTCCATAACATAACGAATAAAGAGTGAAACTAATGTTGCGTAGAGTCAACTGAATCGTTGCCCCTATTGTTCACCATTGTTCCCGGGGCATGAGTACGACGCCGGACAATGGTTACTTCTACACCGGTATGCGGTGGGAGAAAACACCTCGATTCCTTATACCTGGGAGGGTGAGCCCGGTATCGGTGGATACCAAAGAGGTTCTATTAGATAGAGACGGCAAAACGTTACGTCATCTTAAGAAAAATCATCGTCTCGCATGTTTTGTCGACCACACAAGAAAACTTTAGAGTACCAACAATAGAAAGCAATGGCTGCCTCCGCTTCTTCGACGTACTGTGGGTGCCGCTTTGCATATACACTAATCCGTAGTGATACAAATTGATGTATGTGTTAGAGATGGCCAGGTAATACATAGTCACCTGGATCCATGTGCTCAATTCCTCACTCGCTTAGGGTGCTTAGCAGGCGCGCGTAAGGTAAAATTTGTATTCATTGAGGCGGTTATTTAAATCAAGACCACTGACGTGTCCATTTTCATTTTCGTTGTGTGGCTATGGTAGGACAAAATTTAACCACCCAATAGCCACCCAATAGCACCCAAAAATCCAACAACTGATTTTTTGCCGGATTGTTTGTATCGAATGACATTATGTGTTATACAAGCACCCAAACTAATAATTTTCCGTGCAATATTCAAATGTCAGCGCCCAGCACGGACGACTGGTTTGATGGCTTCACCCCCTTGGTGGATACGCATACCAGGCCAATTGTCGAATATCTTTAGCTCTATCGTTCGCTGAAGTCTTTGCATGTCCATTGGTCACTGATATGGGGAATAAACATGGAGGCGACATTTTCTGAAAAGAGCCATTACTAACAAACACTGTTGCGCGCGCCTAAAGATTTTGCCATTTCGAGCTAAATCGTTAAATGTAATGTTATAGACCAAATGCGCAACGAAGCGCGGGGGATTTAACCCTTTTTAAACTATTATGGTAAATATGAGGTTATTTTGTCAAAACAACATTGACGGAGGCATCAACATTGGGGCGTGTGATCGTATTGACCATCCCCCTCATCAAAATATTTGGGGCCCCCTCCCACCCCCCCCCCCCCCCCCCCCCCCCCCCCCAGGGGGGATTACGCCTATGCGTAAATCACATTTGTCTATACAGTGTGCTTTGCATTTACTGCGTTCATGTGGTATTACAAAATAATAAATTTTAACCACAATTTTTAAATTGTGATTAAAAGTTTTTAAAAGCAGCTCTGGCGGGATCGTTTCCCACAGAAATTTTTTCTGCCTTTTTAGCTCTTCTATTGCATTCGTATGCTAGGAATTTGTGTCGGTTACCCGTTGATTGTGGTTCTTATCGTACTGTCCGTTTCGCTCCGTTCTATCATGCCTTTTTGTGTTTACGGTGGTAAAATGTAATTATCAATTCCCTTGTGCGCTTGCTTTAGGAGGAACATCCGTTTATACATGGTTCAGCCTTCTTATAAGATAATATGGTTTACTTCTCCATTGGCGCAATTTACAAATCAATATCTGAGTTTGATTCCATTTTAAATACCGGGGGGCACTATGAAATGATGTGGGTGTAAGGCTCACGCTCAAACTCTGGGGCATTCGGTGACAGCGAACTGAAAAATTGGGGTCTTTGGGTGAGAGACCAGCAAATTGCCCCCATAAATAGGGGCTTTTCAGAATGACCAATTGGCAAATTTTCTAAAAAATGGGGTCTGTTGGGTTAGATTTTTGCAACATTTCTAAAAAATGACGGTTTTCCCGGGTGAACTTTTCAATCGTTTTCTCCCAAATGGGATCTTAGGTGACAGGCCATTTTTTCAACAAAATAGGGGTTCTTTGGTGAAATAAAATAGGGAGAGGGGGACTTTGGGTGTGACAACGATGCTAAAAGGGGGGGGGGGTCTTCGTGGCCCACGATGGGGGGGGGGGGGGCTCCTGCGTGGCTTCCAAGATGGAGTCAGTGCCCGGGTAAAAGTCACTATACTTGAATTAGAATTTGCATTTTTTTTTGTACTTCACTACTAAATTTAATGACTAAAGTAAATTGACTGATTACTCTCTACTACCGTTACGTGACAAGGTTTATTAACAACACTCAGGAAAGACAAAATTAATCGCATTATAGATTACCTAACTAAAGTGGATTGGAAGAAAATGGCGCCGGAAAGAAGTATAATGGATTATTTAAGACGGGCACATATTGTAGGTGATATGTGGCTTGACCAAGAAGTCAGGTTGCAGTTGGCACCATTTTAACAACAAGAGAGGCTGTACTTTTTTCATCAGGGGATTAATAGACTGTGCAATACGACGTCACACTTACAGTTAACATAAATTCCCGTGTCCTATCGTAGAAATACCAAGAGAAAATAGAGTCACCTGTACAACATTAGCATCTCTGGAATTCAATACGGTGGATGTATTAATATTTATTAATCTTTCCCTGGAGATAGGCCCCGCGCGCCAGTGTTGAAAAAAAAAACTGTCGCTTGGCCGATTCAAACGGCGATCTCCTAATTACTAGAACGGCGCCTTCCAACTGACTATCAATCGTGTTAGGTCCAAAAGTTGTCCATCACTTTCCTAGTGATAGCATCAGAACGGTATATTTTGTTTGTATTTCGTAGTCAATAACGTGGCTCTTCTTGCCCATACAGCATGGCTGCGTATACATAGGGTCTATAGTCCTATACTTTAATATGACATAATAGAGCATCCTTTTCAATAAGAAAGTGGCTGGCTAACGTGACTATAAAGGTCATTCTTTTCATATCAAACAAACCGTGAGTTATGGTTAAGTATAACACATCAAGCAAAAGTGTTGATTGCGTCTGTTTCTGAGTAACATGTTTTTCATTTTGTCCTTGCTTCGGGTCATCGAGATGAGAAAGGAGATGGTTCGACTGCTACTTCAAAAGATATCTGTTTCGACTGCCTATATATCTAATTCGCTTAAATACAATCCATTGGATCAAGACCTAACACTTCTTGCTGGAGAAACATATTACATTCACCTGTCATTAAATCCCAAAATATTTTATTACCCCAGTGTCAATTGTAATTTGCACATAGTCTATTCGCTGATGTATGCACGTTAGTAACCTTGTTCCGGGCTCACGTCCTTTTCTCATTCACCACCTGTTCCGAATTATGATTTCCATATGTTTGTATTGTGATCAATGTGATCAGTTGGTCTCGAACCCAAAGTTAGCGTGATCCCTGACCTGAAACGGTCTTATTCTAAACGTGCTCTATCATCACGAATACACTATGGTCTGACCAGTACAACGAAACATACTCTCCTGCATCAGTTAAAAACAACTTGACCCCCAAATTGTCCAAAGCATTTTGGCACTTGGAACCCTTTATGACACAAAAAGGTATAGTTTAGGATGCATTCAAAATGCATTAATCTTACTCATTCAATATATTTCACAGGAATCAACAGCATATTTCTAAAAATTAGGCTAAAATGTAACATCCTTTAATGACCATCAAAACCTTGAACAAAGTTTAGCTTATGGAAAAAGGATCGATTTTTTCGGTTTTCTTTAGTTAACAGGTCACTGTTTCCCTCAATTATTTCGCCAACGATCAAAATAATAACTTCATCAAAACAAACGTGGAGTTCGTTACCAGCAGAGAGCTTTTAGCTAACAAATAAAATAATAAACTGTTTTAGTGGCAGTGCGCCAATTCCCGACTGGTCAAGCTTGGTTGAGTCCGTTGAACAGATTACTTCAAGTCTCCCAACAATGAGCGGGTGAATGAGAGTAATCCTGGGTAATCGGTTTACAAAATCGAGGCATCTCCTTCTTTCTCATCTTCTCTGGGTCAATAGATGGGGAGTTTCCGTAACCTGAAACATCCGACACACACTTTTTTGCTGACAAACTTATGAATTCGGATAACCCTTTCACGAATACAGCACAGGTTTATTCCGTTAAGTTTTCTGAATCATAAGTGTATCGATGTGTTTTGAAATTATATTATTATATTTATTTTTTGTCAATAATTATTGTTTACAATTATGCTATTTTGATGGTGCCTTTCAATGTTATGAGTCATTCAACTCCTCAAAAAACTGATCATGTATTAAATTAATTTATTTTTCAAATGATTGTTATGAGTGGTGAGAACGTAGAAACGTTAAGAGGGCATCGATGGTTAATTGTGACAGATTCATAACATATAAATTCTCTTGCGAAATAATTTGCATTATGGTATTAGTTATACATCTCCAGATCGGGATATTACGAGTTAACCGTTTTGTAAATTAATAAATAACGAGAATAAACATCCACATTTCACACATTTCCCCACATTTGGTTCTCCACTTAGAAACATAGCGAAACGCAGTGCAGACATTATAGCAAACATCTGTTAGAAGAACATGCTCGCATACCCATACGTTTAGAATCCAACTTTAATGGAAAAACAATCATTTTAAATCAGGAATGCAATTTAAAATGTATTTTGGATTTGAAATCTTCATTATGAAATCCATGTAAAGCATAAACACCATTGGATCTGCAATATCATCTTTTATTTTTTCAGCAACAAAATTTAATGAATTCCAATTCAATATTAAAGTCGATATTAGAAGTTACTTGATAGAGAACACTTAATAGAGTCTACTTCTAAGCATATGTGGCGCAGTCCGAATTATAAAAAAAGCTGTAATACTAAATTCACAAATTTCTTTAAATTGTTTCCGCACCAATGTCCGAGTCAAAATGTTACTATTTATAACCATCTTGTGCCAAGTTCTGAAACAGTTTAAGATATTAATTTCATGCATTCAGAGTAATTCCTTTATTTGTTTTTGATGGAACCATTTACAAAGACGGTGGTTTCAATCAGTTTTCTTGTTAGAGATCCGAATTTTCTCGAAAGCGAATCGGAAAATTTTATCTAAAACAAGAAACAACGGAAAATAATAAAGTTACAAAAAGTAAAATTATTCTACCATTTTCGTGTCTTAATTCTTTGGGTAATGGGAAAAGTAGGAACTTTCCTTTTTATGCAAATTTTTGATGGGAACAAGCCCCGGATAAAGCGAAGGGACGAGGCTGTCGATCCGTCCGTCCATCTTTGTTCCATATATCACTCTGTGAGAGTGTAGTTTTAACTTTATTTTCCTTCTTACCCCCTTTCCTTATCTCACCTAGTGAGGGACTGTAGTGCACATATCTCATGTGATTGTACAAATCTGGATACAACTGTGAATATTGGTACATAAAGTACTTATTCATTGAAAATCAAAAGAAATGATGGAAGCACTTGCCACACCCCTCTCAAGGCCCCCAGCTTGGAGTTCAAGGTTACACAGGGGTAAACAATTTAAAATGTTCCAATTGTGTTGAAGAGCACATCATGATGTTTGTCCGGTTACAAGGAATCCAAAAAGGTATAGTTAAAACTACATATGGCTTATAGTTTTGGAATTATGGGGTAAAAACTGTAAAAATGGTGAAAAAGTCAATTTTGATATAATATTGGATGGCTTGAAGTTGATATCAGACTATATTGGATGAGCTATATGAAAATATCGGATGCGCCAATATCGGATGAGCCAAGGGTGAATCCGATATTGGCGAATCCGATATTTTCATATAGTGAATTCAATATATTCAGTATCACCCGAAAGAAGCCATCCAATATTATCATCATTATGTTCTAAGAATCTGACTCAATACGGTTTTACCAACTGTCTTGAGATTCATCTAACACTCCTGACTGAAATCGGACCCTTTTAAGTTGAACTGTATAACATTAAGTGATTTAAATCAAGAATTTATCAGAGTTTTTAAAAAAAAATTGGAAAAACAAGAAAACAAAGAAATATTAATTAAGTATTAACAAACATATGATTAATTTTGGCGTATGAAAATTATGATTATGACAGAGCACTAAAAGGATCACAAATGAGCCGCCAATATTTCTAGAATTTTTACTAATAAAGACACAAATCAAGATCTTTTTACCTGCAGCTGCCTTTTCAAAACGTATAGCACAGAGAAGTACAGCGAACAGCGAGAATGGAAAAGATTCCATAACGTATTTAGTCATACATCCACTATCGTTGAACCCTTCTGCCAGACTGGATAAAAGCTGAGCGATGCAAACGAAGCGTAGATATTTACCTGTATGCCAACAATTACCCAGAAGATGGCGATCAGGCCTCAGTCAAAGTGGCATAACTACAAAATGAATCAGAGCAGATATATATCGATACAAACTGAAAACCGCAAACCGATTTTTGACGATTTTATGTGGGCTTAGTGGGTAGCACTGTGACCTCGCCCAATTAGAGAATAAAGATAGAATATTTTTGCCTATCTAATATCGTGTCATATTCGATGGGCAGTCCAAAATTTTGAGTAACGAATGCCGGTGTAGAAGTAATTATCATCCGGCGTACTCATAGTCCGGGAACAATGGTGAACAATAGGGAAATCGATTCAGTTGACTCTTCACGCAACATTAGTTTCACGCTTTATTCCGTTATCGTCTATGGAGCCCCGGACTGTGGCTCCCGCCGGACTATATCTGCTTTCACACCGGTACGATAAAAATGGACTACTGATCACATATGACACGATATTAGATATAGGCCAAACAAAAAAATCTTATCTTTCCTTATAATTCTTACTTAGTTTGGTTGATTAAAAAGGCAAACATATTCCCCCGCTCTCAAAAATGAACTAATCTGTACTAGCTGCGTATATACACGCCTTATACACGCCGCGCGTAAACACTTGCAAAATGACCCCCTTTCTAATATCATCTAATATTAGATAGG
>JAMKCH010011041.1:0-59961 GCA_023653785.1 Ophioderma brevispina
TATGAACTTGATCCAATCACTGCCCACTAAAATGCAGGACACCATTTTTAACCAAAAGTGTGATAGATGAGGTTGTTGACATGTGACGTCAACGCCGGGGCACGACAAAGCACTATCGGCAGTAGGCGGAGCACCTGCAGGGCTTGGGCTTTTAAAATTCGCACTGCATTCCGCGTTGATACAGGCTATGATGCCTGTTGTTGTAACTGTATGGACATACTATTAGCACCTCCAACATGTCAGTAGACCAGGTGCTAACTTGTGTTTGTAAACTGATGCACCTCATGCCTATAACACTGCAAATGAATAAAGCCCCTAGTGACCCCTGATGCCCTTTGACCCTCACTGCTGCCCCACATTAAGACCCCTTGTCTCAATGAAGCCTTGACACCTCATCTGGTTTACCCATTAAGGACCCCTTGTCTAAACTATAAGCCACAAGTATGAACTGATCCATCACCTGCACTATAAAGCAAAACAACATTTTAACCAAAGTGTCTACCAAAGTGGGACACACACAGAGGACTGACAGACCAGGACACACAAATTATGTTGTCAAAAGGTCTTTCCTATTGGAAGACTTTAAAAACTTGGTCATAGATGGTACAACTAACATTTGCAACCCGTTTATGGCTTAGACGAAAAATAATGGTCATACATTCACAGATGGAACATTTAAGTTGCCCCGTATAACCTACGTTGGCCCCCTATGAAAATAGTGACACCACAAAATTTAAGGTGCAGTGTGTTCGGATCGTGTTTGGGACCCACTGTTTACCCGGAAGTAGTATCGATTGTGATATCAGATAAAGGCCGTATTTTTTCATTGTCGTCCTGAAATATGAGCCCTCAAATCCATTTTAATTCCAAGATATGAACGAAAAAACAGCCGTTTTAGTGGTTAACCATCAATATTAGCACGTATTGAATAGGCTTGCAATATGAATTATTGCTTCTACATCAAAACCGCAACATACTTGATGGGCGTTATGTGCAAGTGCAAGATTTATCAAGTAGAGGAAACAATAGACAGGATCGGAAAACAAGCACTTTTAAGAGTACCAACTACTTAGAATTGGATATCTTAGTCATATGTCCATACGGACACTTAGAACAACGTAGATTATATCTTTGACACTGCCTCTTTCTTGCTTTTCTGTCATTCTTCAGTAGAAAATATAACTTATTATGAAAATCTCTACCGACTTTATCCTTCCCTTTTAAGCTATTCCTGCACATTCAAATTTGAGGTTTTTGGGTGGATCACTGATAGTGTCTAAGTAATAACTCCTTGCTAATTGGCTATTGGGTCAAAGGTAACACTCAAACCATGTTAAAGAATTGTTGAAATGACGATGACATGCCTTTGTGACCAAGAGTAGGGGCTGGAAGTAAACACGGTTGCAACATTTAAAAACATTCACCAGGGAAATAGGAAGATCTTTTTCAATAAGGGACCAGAGGGTGTATTGAGTCCATCCCAAAATGCACCAGTTTTGGGAAATTCCCCTCAATAAAAGGTTATGTGATCCCACAAAAGGTCCTATTTCTAAACATAAAAAACCAATAATTTTATACTCATAATGGCCCAAAAGTGCTTAGTGGTGAATTTTATCATGATCGAAATATTTTGTGGTTAAAAACTTCTTGAACACTTTTCCCCCAAGTACTGGGACAACATGTGTTTTACTAAGCAGTATAAGCCACATTGCATTGCATTAGGGGATTGGTTCAATTACTCCTCTGGGAAGGGGACAGAGTACGATTTTTACCTACAACTTTTATAGTTAAGCATTAGAAATTTTAGCAAATGGTATCCTAAAAGGGCCAAAAACGATACTTATTATTTTTAGGCATCGAGTACACTATCCTCTACACCAAAAATGCATGATAGCATCTGGACTGGTACTATAACCAGGTAGGGACAATCAAGGGTTACACAGGGGTAAAAATTTTACAAAGGATCCAGCAGTTGAAAAGAGTATCCACATTTGCCCAAACATTAAGATCCAAAAAGAATATAGTTTGTACTATCTACAACCCCAAGTTTGGAGTTAAAGTCAAAAAACAGCAAAAACAGGTCACAAGGTTTAAATTTCAGTTGTACAGGGGGCAATTTGAAAAGTTGCTCCAATTTGGTTAAAAAGTGATAATATTACAAATAGTGTTTTTAAAAAGACATAAAAAAAATAAAAAGTTGATTGTTTTAAATGCTTACTTACCAAGTAGGGAGGAATCATGGTCAAGCCCCATTGAATACAATGGACGCGTAGACCTTTGTTGGGCCCTACATTGGTAACTAAGTTTTTGACAGTCAAAACTATTCCTGGTTTTTGATCTTATGAACCCCACCAATAATAATGCACCATATTTTATCCAAACAGAAGCAACTTTTTTTTGAAATTTGGAACCCCTGTACAACTGAAAATTTACCCTTTTATTGATTTTGTTGTTTTTAGCTTTTTAACTCCAAAACTTTAGGCTGTTTTAGTCAGCACAAACAACTATACTTTTTGGAAGCTGTGATTCAGCAAATAATGTGGTAACTTTTCAACACGATTGAAGCAATTAAAAATTTTCACTTGAACCTTGGTACCCCTACGTGGCTATAGCTACCATTCCATGCTATCATGCATTTTGTGTAGAGGGTAGTGTACTGAGGCTGTATAAATAAGTATCATTTTGTCCCCTTTCAGGTACCAAAAATTGGCTGGCTCATGGACTATTCCGCTTGTTGGCAATAACAAACAAACGTAACAAACCTTTTAACGTTTTTATTGCTGCCATGCAAGCACTTGTGAATGCAAGTATGTAAGGACACTCGCATACATTGTATTTTTTGTTTCCGATGTTCATTTGAAAAGGGTCTATAAAATGAGTACTCACAGATTAAAGCAATAACAGCATTTTTGAAGAGCACCCCCAATTTTCAAAATTTGATATTTTGCACAGTTATGTTGGTAATTGTCTAGGAAACTATACCTGCGAACGAGAATGCTCAAAAATGCATATGTATCATAAAATAAGCTATTTTGTAATTAGAAATGGGCTTAACAGCAGGGCTGGAAATGCTAAGTTTATGTCTGTCCATGATGAAATGGTACCACCTCAAGAAAATTGCCTCTAACATGACTCGCCTGAACCAATAAATAACTAATGGATGAGCGTAGACACGTACATGGCGCTATTTCCCGGCTATTTCACATTGGAAGGCCATTTCAAGCAGCCGTTGAATTATTATTGGGATCCCGATATTAATCATTCTAACTCCAAAATTCCTTCGTTTGTGACACAGACATTTTCGAGCTTAACCATTCACAGGTATAGTTTACTAGCCAGTTACCAATGCAACTGTGTAAATATCTCAATTTTTTTGGAAAATTGGGGGCGCTCTTCAAAAAAGTGCTATTATTGCTATATCAAGTGGTATACACATTCTGTTGCAATCGTTTGATATATTTTGTATTGAAATACAAATTCCAGTAACCAAGGAATCTATTTTTGTGTATATCCATTGTAATTCATTTCGCACAAATCTTCATTTTGTCCAGTATTGATATTACTTCATCTTAACATTTTCCTGTTGCACATTTCATTATAATCCACAATAAAAAAAAAAAAAAACAATCTCACAAGGATGTATTTGTCTGTTTTATTTGCACATAAGTCAAGAATATTATTTCATAATGATGGTTTTTTGTTTCGTTTTAATCATCACACAGCCAAGCATAATCTAACACAATGCACTCGTATAGTATGATGTTACTTTAGTCCTACAAGATAAAACACCTTGAGTCACTTCTCTGAGATGATCTTAAGGCCTGGCATCCTGTGATTTCCTCAGTGGTTTGAGAATATCCCCACTTGTCCATAATTTCTCAACCTTAGTATCACATATCCTTCATACCCATATCCTTCGGCTGGTATTCTGAAAGGGAGTCTAACTTTAGTCCTGTGTTTAAACCAGGGTTAGTCCTACATGAGTGGACTTTTTTTCTTTCAAAATGCTGTGAAAGTTAAATGTAACGGGTGAGAAAATTCCTCATGAATGGACCGGAACGGCCCATCCATGAGGAATTTTCTCACCCGTTACAGCACATTTTTATAGCATGTTGGGAGGAAAAAAGTCCACTCTTGTAGGACTAACCCTGGTTTAAACCCAGGACTAAAGTTAAGTCTCCCTTTCAGAATACAAGCCATAAAGTGCAAAGGGCATTTGTTATCTTTAACTCATACTTCATATGCCTGTAACAAAAACTACAAACACAGAAACCTTTCATTTTTCAGCTTAATCAATACTTTCAGCTACCCCCAATCCATCCACAAACTACTATCTCATAGATTTAAAAATCATTGGGGATATCTCCAAACTCTTGAGGTTCAAGATACCATACCTAACTAACAATGCAGGATCTCCTTTCCTCTCATCAATAGCACTATCAAAGGAAGGGCATTCTTTAACTGCTGGCCTTCCAATAAAACTAGTTGAGAACCAACTCATGGAATCTCTCAAGACTTCACTATGAGCTAGTAAAATCTCAATTCCCTTGGCACAGTTCAGTAGCTTTCATTCACTAATGTATTTAGAAAATACACCCCTTGGTTTTTGGGTATGATACATGATACCCAGAACACACAAGGTCAGTTCATGTCAATGCATGTATAAGTACAACCCACTGAACTGTGTCCTTGGTGGATGAGCATATTGTAACCCGTAGTGCTTGACTCAGGACCACAAGATTTTCATTTTTGTATCCATGTGAGATTTCTCCACATGGTTTCAAATTCCAAACCTGGCCATCGTCCTAAGCCACAATACTATTTCAATGCTTTAGCTATATGACCCAGGGTTATTGGAATATCATCAAAAAGGATTGGCTATGGGGAAAGTTGGAAACAATTTACCCTTTTTCTGTAATTCAAAGTGTTTCATAAAACCATGCACCACATTCATAAACTTGTATAAGTTTCTTTTATTTTGACACACTGTCTTGATACAGGGTTTCCAAACTAGATTCATATTTCAACAAGTATTGAGGCTACTAAACCATAATTACATTTGTTTCATTGAGGTCTGTCAACAATGCCATATTTTTAAAAATTGATTTAATTATAGGTATCATTTTCAGCCTGCATTCTCTCAATTTTCATTCATATAAATCATAAACATTCTATAATAGTAACAAAATAAATACCAAAATATTTCTATCATTGGCAATTTTTATTGACAGACCAAACATTGACCATTCTTCAAATCTTAGTCAAAAGACAAGTCATTGTCAAATTCAAATATTTGTATACTCGCTATCCTAATTCCTTTTCTCTGCGTCAAGACTACGCCAGCATTCCCGCCAGACAGAACCATGACAACTTGTGGAGGAATTACATAGTCTGCACGTTACACACAGCAACCTCGCGCATGTATGTAAACGCTTATTTCAGAAAAGGAATTATGACGGCGATTATAGTGTAATATGTTAACTTTATTATACCTTGCATTTCAATATAATTTCAGCTTCAAAATGAATTTGTTCTCTCTTTACTAAGCTTTACAGTGGTGCACACACTGCACAGGATTTAAGTGGGTGTGGGGTGTTGCAGGCATGGACATAAATGGATTATTTCCCAGCAATATAATCACAATTTCTAACCAGAATGTCAAATGTTCCCCTATTTCTTAGTTATTTCTTAATTTCAGGATTAAAATTTCCTCCAAACGTCAATATTTCTCAGGAACATGGTTCCCAAGTGCCCCACTTTTTCCAGGTCTAGTCACAGGCACTTGAGATTTCCCCCGACTACAAATTAGGGTTTTTTGCTTACGATACCCAATTTTGTTCATTTTCGAAAAATTTGAAAGGGGAGTTTGGTTGTTGCATTGGTGCCATTCCTGCAAATTACACACTCACCCGAATGAGCACTTTTCTCATGATAAATCAAGAATCGCGTAAGTGTGTGGGCCATGGGCCCCTTTTGCCACTTTAGTTAATCAAATATCGGAATTCTCTCAATGACTTGTATCTTAACAAAAGATCATTTATATCATTTTGTAAGCTTTGTAAATTAACTCATGGTTTAACATCACCAGAACTTATACAAAATGTGAAACGCAGTTTGGCCACCCTGTATGTCCCAAACAATGTGCTCTATAATTGTATGGCAAAAAAAAAAATTGCATGCACAAAAAAATTTCCTTCTAAATACTGAGAAATCACATTTCAGATTGCCATAAAGATCGTAGTTTCAGCATGCAAGGAAAAAAAACTGTCCGACATTTCAGAAATGGCGAACTTCATCAGTCGTTCTTTTATTTAAATAATTTAAGTATTCATTTTTTTACCACAGCACAACCAACAGTACACACATATATAGTAGTAGTTTGAAATTGCCCTATGGAAAGATGTAATTATTAGAGCTGATTATGTCCCTGATATACATTTTTTTTAAATAGAAAGTGCAAACAAAGAAAAAAAATGGCATCAAGCTAACTTTGTGTACCACATCATCTATATCATCTAATTTCCCAGCATGCACTCATCTGGAATT
Organism: Ophioderma brevispina; assembly: GCA_023653785.1. Taxonomy (NCBI): domain Eukaryota; kingdom Metazoa; phylum Echinodermata; class Ophiuroidea; order Amphilepidida; family Ophiodermatidae; genus Ophioderma; species Ophioderma brevispina. The sequence goes on from JAMKCH010011041.1 coordinate 6,547, forward strand.
TTGTCATATCTGTAGTATTTTCCAAAGGCTTGGCTTTGCTATTTATTCTTTCAAGAAAAACCATTTGATTTTCACATGTCACCAATTATTTTTGATGGAAAAACTACTTCTTGAAATAACAGAGCACAATTTTAGCGACTTTTAATTTCAAAGATAGCTGCCCAGTTTTTACACGGGCAGATTTGGTAAGACATGAAAGCTCGGAGAGATCTTAACTATTTTATAGCACAGGTAATGATATGTTTATGGAATAAATTGTGCAACAGGATACGTCATTGTGCATTTTGGAGAAATAAATTGGAAGCATAAATTTTCACATTACATTGATTAATAACAGCTGCTTTATTATTCATGAGGGAGTGCAAAAATTTAGCCGACACGTATTTAAAATAATTGTGATTAATAAGAGAAATTGAAATGGATATTCTGTTATTGTTGCAGCTAAGCAACTGAAATTCAAGCAAATTGAGTTAATTGTTTCGACTATTTGCAATCCATTAAGCCCCTATGCTTCTCTGGAAAACTATAATTGCGATCATATTGGCTGGTGACACTAAACTGAGGTTTGACCTTTTTGGAAAATGCTCTAGCAAGTTAGAACATCTTTTTTAGTTTGCTCTGTAAGGCCAATGACACACTTCAAAGATATTTCATATTCATTGACACAATGTTGGTAATGATATTCACAAAATGGGCATTGACACCAGAGATACTCAGATTCTCATATCTTCAAACAAACACAATACCACTTGTTGTAAGTGACACTACAATATATTGAGTTTTTGACCACCACTTATGCTCCTAGAGAATAAGTTGTGACAATCGTTCCAGAGTGGAGCTATTCACTATTGTGAGTGCTGATTATGGAATATGGAATACTGCTATTGTAAAGTTTATCAAGGATTGGAATTGCAAACCTGGCACAGCAGTCCTTGCGGGTCTAGTGGTTAGGTAGCTAACCTCATGAATACAGCTTGATAGACGTCTGGGGTTTGAATCCCACTCTTACTACTTCAAGATTATAAAAGTTTTTATTTTTTTTGTCAGGTTAGAAGGGGGTGAATAAAAAATGTGATTCACATCTAAAATCCATACCTACCCCCTGCAATAAGATACCTAAAATCCTCGTGATGGGTTTGTGTATCAAAATGGAGTTTGTCCATAGGCTGTTTCCTTTAAATCAAATACTCCTCTAGTAGAGACAGGAGTTTTCCAAATGTAGTTCCAATAAGGATCTGAAATTCCTTCGTAAATGTCCTTGCATACAGTGGAATTAGCCAACAGTTGTGTATAGTGAATCAATTTGATTGTTTTCGTATCGGAATCAATGACACTGTTTTTTTCTAATTGATGATTTCTCACACACGTATCTGGCTGGCGTAATTTGGTCCAACATTAAATTCCAACTAGGGACAATTTCTGCTGCAGCACACGCAGATATATTGAAACTAGTGTCATCATCAGCATTCCAATTGTTAATGTAGCAGTTAGTATATGGATTAATGCTGTGTTGACCAAGAGGGGACATTTCAGTAAACGTTTCATATAGAAGTCCCAAGGATGCAAATGAGATATTACAATTGATTCAGTTGTGCTGTATGATGTTGTGCAGTAGCGCTTGACGGAATAAATGTCAATACCTCATTTGCATCCTTGGGACTTCTATATGAAACATCTACCGACATTTCTTTACCTCTTTACATTTTTGGAGATGACAGGTATATCCTTCACACCTGGTTGCCATATGGGCATTTTCTGTTTGATTTTCAAAATGCAATTTTCCCTCTTAGGTGTAATCTTTCTTCTGGAGAGTAACCTTTGTCAGTTCTCAGATTTCTATCCGTTTTTCTAGGAAGATAACATATAAATAGGACGTGTACACATGCATTGAAAGTCCTCTTTGTAGGCGATAGTAACAAGATTACAAACTACCCCCGCTTTATCCAAATAACATCACTGTCATCAGTTCATATTCTAATGAGACTTGGAAAATGTCAAGAGTTACTGGTCACTGTTTTCAGCCTCTCACGAAAATGTTATGGTAATTTTTCAAGTGCATAAAATGACGAAAATGACATTAACCTATGGGGCATTGGTTTACACCAGCTATGATCCAATTGTCTGTTCAATAATAAGTTGAAACATGACCTTTGATACACTGATTTGACCTTGCTAATAAATGAAGTGCATTGAATTACCGTTAGTAGAGATTCAAGGTCATAACACCATTTTGTGGTAATTATACTTGTTAGCTATAGTGCATTAAGCACAAACTTGAATGACAAATGTGAAGAGGTCTTTACAAAAAGCATTATATACCTCATATATAGATCCCTCTTATCGGATTGGTTAAAAGTAGAGTCATTAAAATAACTGGGCATTTTTTCTATTAAGATGATGTCATAATTAACTGTGCTTGGGGCATGGCAATCGACTATGCCCGGAAAATAATAGGTCAGTCTCAACACTGTGTTCATAGATCACTCGTGTGTGCGCGCGTCCCCTGTACGATGAGCATTGTAAATAGTTCGTAGGCCTTGTCAGTTTAGCAAATCTTTTAACCAATCAGATGAGAAGAATCTATATATTCGGTATATAAAACAAATATTGACTGCTTAATATTCGGGGCACGGTTAAAATTATAGGCCCTCGGTGATGTCAAACCATGACTATGCCCTCAGCTTCGCTTCGGGCATAGTCATGGTTTTGACATCCCCTTGGGCCTATAATTTTAACCGTGCCCCCAATAGCAGTCAATATTTGTATAATATATGTCATTTTCAAATGTTGAGATAAGAGCAACATGCTGTGCATGGTGCTGGCTTTAAATTAATATTCTTCTTTCCATATTTCATGTTCAACTTTTGAAATTATCCGAAGTTGCACATTTCTTCATTATAGTTGCCCAGTTATTTGTGCCAATACCTCATTTTGGTTAAATTGAATATCATTTTTTGCATCTAAACTCTTCATGTGTAGTAGCAACAATGGAGGTCATAATCCACCTTATTCTAAACAGACTATAGTGATGTCTATCAATAATGAAAGGTAGTAGTGGTGGCTACCTGGGCTGCATCAAAATTCAAAGAGCAAAAAAAAAGCATTTTAACAATCCGAGGGAAATACAAAATAGTCTCTTACCAAGTTATTACTCGTCCTATTGGCACTGGATATTACATACATGTACTGGAAGTTACAATGACAATTTACTTTGCCAGCAAGACTGCTTTCAACACCACCCACTGCCCTGAATCGAGTTTGAGTTTTCATGCTGTAGTGAAGGTAATTAAATATATTCTACCAGGTCGGCAACGACCACCATTAAAACAGTAACATCTCTGCATTCTGTCCAATCGGTAGATTCATTTATTATTGAAAATGCCTATACCTAAACATGAATTTTCCCAAAGCTCAAACAAATGTTGGTCTCGAAAAGTGGGGATTTTTAAAAGCTTGTGGGTTTTCATATAAGGCAATGCACTCATAACTATCTGTGGTAATTTGCACTGTGGTAATATATTTGGGAAACATTTTTCTTGGTGAGCAACATTTAAATAATGTATAAAGAGGTAAAATGTGTTTCTGTTCTCATACCTCGCCACGCAACAGTAGCCTATCAAGCTTTTCACTCTAAATTGGATCACCAAAATGTGTACGTTCAAGATTTGTCTTCTGAATTTTTCTAGGTTCTAACATTTTCTCCAAATTTTGGTTGAGAAAATATGCACCACGAAATAATGCACTCAAGTTTTGGGACACACTTTTTTTAAGCCTTTCCATCCTCTCTAAGCTTTTTTAAACCTCACAATTCTTTCTCGGGCATACAAGTTTTCTTCTCTCAGTTTAATTAACATACAAGTTGAACTCCATATACATTAGCTCTTAATATTCCCATGCCTAAGGCAAAAATAGGAAAAAAATATCTTTTAAAATCCATCTTTAAGTGCATTTCTTGTTTTTATAGAAAAAAATGAGTAATTCAACGGCTGGCAAAAAAAGCAAAATTAAAAATCTGCTAATTTCCCTTATGTTTTCATTTTTCTCCCGAGACCAACCTTTTTGTCTAATCATTTGAGATGTAACATTTAAAGCTTTATGTACGACGAGAAAGGGGGGTTTGGACACGACCTGCTCGATTTGGGCATTGGGGATTTCCAAACGGTAATTTGGGGAACTGCTACATGCATTTACTATGGCAGTCTCAGTTTCATTACAAAATCTCCTCTTTAACCTTAGTTCAATACATTTTAGTAATATCATGATAATTTTGGAATTATTGACTTCAAAATCCATTGAGGTTAGTGGATTAACCTCGCTGCTAAATAGTGTAATTTCCAATAATGTTAATTTAGATTTAAATATTCGTGACCTAGCCTTTGCTCAAGTCTGTGTGTGACCGTTCGATTTGCGTAAGAGTGCCCTCCTACCGTTAGGGCTTTAAAAAACACTAGCACTCGGGTTATGCCAGAAGTTGATGCCGTTTTGAATTCGCTGTTGCTGTTAGGTTGGCATGTCCTACCCCCCATGTACTGAAATCACCTGTGGTAGACACAAATGCAGAGATGAATAGTACCAACGTATGGAACACAATGGGCAGTTTGAAAACAGCTCAGTTGGTCTATAACATAGCTGGTTAATTTGGAACTCCATACTATAGTATCACATCAAGTATTGAATTACTAAACAGATGTTGCATCAAACAGGATAATTTTAGATTTACAAAGCCCACTGCATCAAATGCCAAATTGGATCAAATCTTTAATCAGACAATTGTATTTTGATTTTGCTCAGCAATAATTGACAATTGGTAAATATTTGAATTCAAATAATTTACAACATAGGCACAGGCCCTGTCATTTCAAGTTTATAGTATAGAGTCAGAGAGATGGAAATGTCCACCTATTAATTGCACTGCTGCTGCCACAAAATCATTAAATGTCTTATTAAAGTGAATGTTGTGATCTATACAACTTCATTAAATAGCGTGATTGACATCCTGCCATGGGTTAAACCTGGAGAACTGATTCTCCAATACAGGATCAACTCCTTTCTACTGAATGGAATTACTACCTTCTGGAAGCTTGATATTTCCTTAAGATCTTAAAATCACTCTCCTCATTATACCAAAATGTTATTGTGATGGTTGCCCGATGACCTTTCATTTAATTACCATTGACCTTTGATTTAAAATGTCATTAAAACACGACCTCTGTTTCACTAGGCTATAAGTTGCATGTCAATTTTGACCAGGTCATAATTAAATTCAGTGTAAAGCTCGTAAACGGATATGGCTGCTACTCAATTTTGAATCAGAAAGTCAAAACTGAAAGTTATTTTTGCTTATCATTATTAAGTCAAATTGAATTTGACTTGGATGCTTTCAAAGTGTCTAGTGTTAACAGTCAATTTCAGAGATTTCCACCACTGACTGAAGGCTCTCGCCACTGCCTGATGGTTCTCACCACTGCATATCCGATTGGGAATTTTGATGTAATGGAAAAGTTTTAAAAACTTTAGCTTTCTGATAGTGTGAACACTCACAGACCTAGGAAATTATGATCAATGCAGTATCAATTCAATATCATTAGGTTTCTGATATTGGATAAACTTAACCATTTTGGAGGGACAGCCAAAACAATTTTAGTTTTTCCCGGCCGATAAACAATTTCTCAAATCCTTTATTCAATTACCTCAAAATAACCACACCTGATGAGATTTTTTTATGTTTTTTACCATAATACAAATTATGCTTAGCAATGACAAGAACTAATTTCTGTCCAGTAATACGACACATTTGAACAAATCGCAGTCCTGCATATTCAATATGTGCAGTAGAGGTAATACAATGTCTGACAATCCTCTCTTGTAATCAGAAACAGTCAAAATTTGAATTGCAACTTTTACCTTGTGCAAACAGGGTTTCTTGAATACAGAAGCAAAAACCATACGATGCGCAAAACATCCCATGAATGCATTCGCCACTCGTGGCCCTGAACAGATGCAGCATCCCTGCTCTGACCTTCACGTAAGCATGTGCACCACCTATTGTCTGACACTACTGATGCTGTGCGTAGCCGCTACCGACAAACTGCCCGGCAATGATGTCAATGTCAACTCTCCACACACGGATGTTTATCCTGGATTTTGTCCAATTTTTCATTCAAAATAGGCGGCTTCCTGCTAGATTGACTTGCATGGTGCAGTTGGTAAGCAATAGGATTCACACACCCAAGGTTAGTGGTTCGAATCCTTCTTGAGTCTTTTATCCAATCAAACATTTATTTTCTTAAAGAAAGATTGCGGCATCCTATAAGATCTAATAAATTGCTAACATGAAGGCAAGGCCTGATTGATGCACCTTACTCCGAGTCTAGCCCTTACATAGAGTCCGTATTTATAGTACAGTTGGCACAAAAAAGTATCTCGGCATGTTTTTCAATCAGTATTGTGCCAAAGTCCGATCAATTTTAAAGTTTTCGAAATGTACAATTTGTTGACTAGGTCTTGCTCTTTCATTTAACACCTCACTTGCGAAAAAGCATGCAAAAATGGTACGAAAAACCCTGAAACCAAAAGTTCCGCTTTACGGTGTTTTCAATGGTCACTGTGTGGTTCAATGCAATATCTGTGTGTATTGATTTTACACAAAGAGGGTTTCCAACTTAATGAGCGAGTAATCCCTACTTGCAATATTGATTGTGGTCTGTGTGTTAGTGTCGCAGTTCACTACAATGCACATTGGTAACTCCATAAGTGCAACTTTTGGTTAGGGAGTACTGCATCTTTGCATCTTTCTATCGCAGCCATTTTTACAAGCTCGGTGTTAAATGAAAGAGCAAGACCTAAGCAACAAAATGTATATTTTGAAAACTTTCAAAATTATCGGACTATGGCACAACACTGATCGAGATACTTTTTGTGCCAACTGTAATACATCACTCAACTTGAACCAGGCTATAGGGACCAACTTCTAAATGTACATAACATCTCAGAGGACTGTTTAACACCTTATTGCTTTATTTTACTCACATTACGTGCAAGAAAAGTTATTTTGATTAAAAAGTGACAACTTTATGGGGTAAGAGACTACGCTATCTTTTTTAAGTGTCTGCTAGACTTGCATCAAGTTCCTGAAGTCTTGCTCTCCAACTATATACTACTTAGTCCAATTTATGGAGAAATAAAATCGTCTGATACTCAAATATAATACTGGCCTTAACTATAATGGTGCAGTTAACCCTTTGAAGACTACAGATCCCATTTGGGATCCATGAAGTATCAATTTTGTTTTGTAGACAGGCGAAGGTTTTACAGATAATATATATATATATATACATATATAAACTTGTCTATATTCTTTTATTAACTCTCTTTAGAATAGCAATGTTTGATGACCGTAGCATCAAGTTAATTTCAATAAGCTATACACTATATGATATTTAGACAAATTCAGGGTGCTGGTAAAATAAATACCCTCCATTTCTGCCGAGAGAATATGATCTGTATCACCTAAAATGACGCTCAAATCGGTGCCATTGTAATACAGTAATTTCTGGTTGAGTGAATAAAACAGAACACAAGGAAAATGCAGTCTATCTGAAGGGTAGATAATAAGGCTTTTCACACTGAGCCAGTGGTCGATCGACTTCTGCGATCGATCACCGTCTGTAGATTTCAAACCAGCCACCAAATTCATTATGATACTTCGCCAACTCTGACACATATCGCTGTTGTGCTTCCACAAATAACACACGCACGTCCACCAAATGCAAGAGACTATTGGCGATGTTGAATTTCTTTACTCAGTTCGTTCAATTTTCAAGGCGAGAAACACGCTATTTCTGTGCGTAAACAAACCAAAGTGACAAGTCATATCACTTAAAAGATGGCCGTGTACCTCAGCATTAAAGTCAACTACCACACTGTTGTAAATATCTCAGAAAGTGTTTTGTGAAAGCAGCAGCTCATTAAATCCTTCCTTTGAAAAGCTTTTACATCGTAACTAAGGAGTTATTGCGCATGCATCTCTTATATTCAGAAAAAGGCTGCACTAGTCTTCAAAAACAGCGATCGATCTGAAAGTCGATCGATCACCGGCACAGTGTGAAAAGCCTTATAATATCACAAGTCAATTGTGTCAATGACAACAGGTGCTGTACCATATACTGACATCACCACATTGTTCATACATTTAATTTTACTTGATACATCATTTTACACGGGGGAGAGAGAGAGAGGAAGATGATTCAAATTACACATTATACAACTGATCTGCCATTTGGGATAAATACTTAAATGGGTAATTCTGTTTAGTTGGGACACGAAGTGTGACAATTTTTTCTGTACTTTCATTCATTTATTTGACATTTCAAGGCATTCAAGGATCATTTTGCATGATAGTTCCCATACATTCTAACAAATTTATCATCAAGACATAGACACGTGTATCATTAATGGATGTTTTGTAACAATTGAGTTTGTTCTAGAGCATTTAGATGCCAATTTAACTGAACTTCTTACCCGTCAATTTTAGTGCAATCAAATAAAGAAAATTTATGTCAAAATCTAACAAACACCAAATAATCTTTACTTCAAGTAATTCTCACCATGCAAAAGAAGATAGGGCAGTTACTTAAAAGGATAAGCAGTGATTTGCTGATCCGAAACATCGAAAAAATCATCAAAATTCGTATTTTGGTATATTTGTTATAGGCATAGTTGTTTAGCGTACATTTTGAGACGTCATAAAAAAAAAAAAAAAAAAAAGAAAGTGTTTTGTGAAAGCAGCAGCTCATTAAATCCTTCCTTTGAAAAGCTTTTACATCGTAACTAAGGAGTTATTGCGCATGCATCTCTTATATTCAGAAAAAGGCTGCACTAGTCTTCAAAAACGGCGATCGATCTGAAAGTCGATCGATCACCGGCACAGTGTGAAAAGCCTTATAATATCACAAGTCAATTGTGTCAATGACAACAGGTGCTGTACCATATACTGACATCACCACATTGTTCACACTTTTACTTGATACATCATTTTACAAGGGGGAGAGAGAGAGAGGAAGATGATTCAAATTACACATTATACAACTGATCTGCCATTTGGGATAAATACTTAAATGGGTAATTCTGTTTAGTTGGGACACGAAGTGTGACAATTTTTTCTGTACTTTCATTCATTTATTTGACATTTCAAGGCATTCAAGGATCATTTTGCATGATAGTTCCCATACATTCTAACAAATTTATCATCAAGACATAGACACGTGTATCATTAATGGATGTTTTGTAACAATTGAGTTTGTTCTAGAGCATTTAGATGCCAATTTAACTGAACTTCTTACCCGTCAATTTTAGTGCAATCAAATAAAGAAAATTTATGTCAAAATCTAACAAACACCAAATAATCTTTACTTCAAGTAATTCTCACCATGCAAAAGAAGATAGGGCAGTTACTTAAAAGGATAAGCAGTGATTTGCTGATCCGAAACATCGAAAAAATCATCAAAATTCGTATTTTGGTATATTTGTTATAGGCATAGTTGTTTAGCGTACATTTTGAGACGTCATCGATGTATGTCTATTTGCGGGAGAATGTATGACAAATTTCTTCACATACATTATTTTTTCATTATTTGGTGTTTTTGTTCCTACATTAAAGTAGTGAAATGGAATTGTACATACTTATCTTTGATTTATAATAAAAAATGCATTAATTCACACTTTTTTCTGTAGCATTATCGCTGCTTATCCCTTTAATGAAGTTCAAATAAAGTTACACAACAAGTCAAGATGACACATAACAGTGTCCTACCATATTCAACTTCAGAAAAAACCCAAGTAAGTAACATATTATTTTAATGATTTCAAGAAATAAAAAAAAAATAAAACATAACTTAATATTACAGCAAGACTTCAGACACACAAAGCAAGTCTAGTCAGAACACCATATATAGCTTACATGTGAGACGGGACTAATTGAGGGGACGAGGCGGCTGCGATGATTATTAGTTAATTGTCGATAATGCAGGGACATGTGATGCTGGAAAAACCTGCTGTTGTTGCTGCTGAGGCTGTAGCTTGTTAATGCTGCTGCTGCTGCTGAATAACTTGATGATAGATAGAGCTAATGTTAGAGATCTGTGAAAGAAAGGAAAAACCCAAATTTTAGTTAAAATACTGTATTATACATTAAGATCAACGGTGTGTGGCTGAGAGGGTAGAGGAAGGGGAGGAGGACGGAAAGGATAGACGACGAGGAGGAGGTATTAGTATTTAATGACACAACAACACTATCCCGTCATTTCAGTGTCACAAAGATACTTGATTTCTATTTATTATCATATAAACATTAGGGAAGAAAGCCCAGTTTTAGAAGGAGGAGAAACCTGCAAGACTGAGTATGGACTGGAAACCAAACGCACATGAAATCGCAGGGCCGACCGAGGGTCGAACCTGGGACCACAGTAGTGCGAAGCGAGGGAAGACCCATTGCGCTAACACAACCGCCCGTTGAAAGGGTAGAACAAATCTTTGTGAAGTTGATGACGATATTACGATACTGGTGCAGTTACAACTACTCCTTTACGGGTTGTTTTACAATCAGGGTGCCTATTCTGTTTCATTTGGGGTGAAAAATGATGTGTTCACTAGGAAACGGAGTGATGGTGGACATGTTTTTGTTATGAGGTTGAGGGACAAAGGCAGGTGCTTTTCACAGAGAGATAATTTTTCATTTTGGTTAATACTAACTAATAGGCATCCCCCGGGTTTCGCGATCACCTGAATTTCGCTATCACCTGGCTTGAATGACCCGGCATCAACAATCGACCCCCACCAACTTTCATGTCTATACACCAACATTTACCCCATGCAGTCTCCAGGTTTCGCGATCACCTAGGTTTTGCGATCACCTGGCTTGAATGACCCTCATGTTTTGTGGTTCCTTTGATCTTGAATGGCCCCTGATGACCTTGTCGTGACCTTAAAAATTTTCTGCATTAACAATCGATCCCGCCCACCAAGTTTCGTCTGGATACACCAAAGTCTACCCCATTTGACCTCCTTTGACCTTGAAGGACCCCTGATGATCTTGTTGTGACCTTAAAGATTTTTGGCATCAACAATCAACCCCACCCTCCAAGTCTCATGTCCATACAATAATGTTTAACCCATTTGACCTCCTTTGACCTTGAATGATTCCTTATGACCTTTGATCCACTAACCAATACAAATTGTCTTCGGACGGTCAAGAACACCCACCCACTAAGTTTCAGGAACGTGAAAAACCCACCCACCAAGTTTCAGGAACGTGCGACCCTTGGTCTCCGAGAAACCAACATTTACCCCATTTGACCTTGTTTGACCTTGAATGACCCCCGATGACCTTTGATCCACTAACCAATACGAACTCGGTCTTTGGAAGGTCAAGGGGCACCCACCCACCAAGTTTCAGGAATGTGCGACCCTCAAAATTACATGCAGAAATCTTTTGAAGGGCATGTGCACTTTTTTAAGTACTTGCAAGTTGCAATGGATAATTCATAATTCAACCAAGAATGGAGAAACCAATAGACGATACTTACTTTCCGTAAGTGTGTGTGGTTCTGTGGTTTGGCTGGTAGGCCTCATCTGTGGGTGCAACCCCGGAGGGGGAGCGTGTGTCGTCCAGCTAGGACCTGAAAAAGAAATCCAGAAATTTGCACGAGTTGCAGAAATTGAACCTTCCAATTGCAGGGTTGGTAATTTTTATTATTTTTTTTAAATCATATTTTTTTTTAAATTTAAAATTGATAATTTTACATTTGAGGATGATAAAGTGCATTTGTGATGTGGTATATCAAAACCAGATGGAACTGGGCAAGGTTCTAAATGGTTTAAGAGGCCAAAATGAGGTGAAGGGCGATTTTTGTCAAAATTGAGCCTTTACAAATATGTGAGTCTAGCTATGCTAAAAACATCCTGTGAAAATTTGAAAGTAAAACTGCATTGGTAAAGAATATTTTTGACACATTTCTTTCATACTCCTTTATATTTCTTTATTATTTCCTTCATTTTACGGGCTTCTCATTCTGAACATTTTGGAAAGTCAAATTTCAAAATTCTGTAACTTCAGTTAGTATTGATCAATTGAGGTAAAACAAAAAGCAATGCGAAGCAAAAAATCTTTTTGATGTTTAACAATGAACTCAAATTCCATCTCCTGCAAAATTCAGCCTGGTTTTGATATACCACGTCACATTTGTCCATACTGTAAATTTTACAAACTAATGGGCTTGGGCAGTAACATTTATGCTGACACTGCAAATATGCGATTAAGTGCACAAGCAGGAATACCTCGTCCGCCAACAAGCTTGTGGAATCAAAATGGCTGTTGGCACTCTTGCCTTTTATTTGTCTATCTCTATGGTGCCAACCTACCTCTGTTATTGTGTTGATGTGATGGGAAGAGATGATTGTTGTGTGTTGGGGATTCCTCAGGCTCTGTCAACGTCTGTAAGGACTCTAACCAGTGTGGGGGCGGTTCCTCGCCATCTTTGTCTACCAGACCCGCGTTCCCACTGCCCAGACCCGCCGGCCCCGGCGCCGTTGTGCTACCGGTATTCAGCGAGTTGCTGTTGATACTGATGATGGCAGGATCGTGTTTACTCCACGATGACGGGGAGATCGACCCCGACCATGTGTCAGCTGTAAAAGAGAATTTGGAAATCAAGTTTCCTTTTTTCAACCATGGAATTAACTTCTACCTACTCATTTTATTATATATATTAAGAAGGTCTGCTACACCCCATTGCTTGTGATTGGGTACAAGTACAGTTGTGTAGTAAGTCATTAGGCCCAAAAATAGGAGCAATAGTCCCAGATAGGTCATGCTAAGATTAGGCAAGTAAAAACGTATCATATGCAGTGACTATAATGAAAACGACCCAGACTCGGAGTAATCCCTAAATGATCCCCCCCCCCAAACCTCCACATCTGTACGTGACAATCTCCTTGTTTGAATACATAAGTAAACCAAATATGAACCAGACACTCACTGCACTGTCACACAAACTTTTTTATTGGGTCTGTATTCTTTTGTACATTAAACACTCTTCTATCAGTTCTTGAGGACAACCAGACAATTTTGTTTGTTTTGGCCTACAGCCATTCTTCAACAACTAGCCTTGTCTGTTTGCACAATCGCTGTGACCATATTGAAGGTGCAACGAGAGATTTCACATATCAGGTGTCCCTAAAAAATCGAAAGTACTGATTGTTGCCCTGATGTAAAGCTTTCCATCAAAAATATACCCATCTGAAAGGATTAAGCTTAAGAATTAAGATTAAGAATGATACGAAATTCAGCTCATGTTTTATTGAAATATTGAAAATATAAGCAAATCCAAATCACCTTTTTTCTCTCTTTTAAGACATTTCTGTAGCCTAATACAAGGTAAGAAATCTTTTTAATCTAATGAAATTACTATTATGACACAATATTTGGGTGCCTCAAAATCTCTTGTTGCACCTTTAAGGAATGATAACAGTAAAAAAACTAATTCATTTCTGTGGCAGCCAGCAGTATTGTGGGCATTTACGTCAACAATATTAAAAAGACCTCTACATTTGTGTGGATTTTTAGCGATTAATAATTGAAAAGGTAATGGACCTCATATTGCTCCCATTCAATAGATTGTAAACAAGTATTTTTAATTTGAGAAAAATGTTTCCAAAATACATATACATACTAGTATTTCACATAGTCTGGATGTTTTGGAATCAAAATATTTTAATCAATAACTGTTGGTAAAAAATTGTATCTGAAAAAAATTCACTTACAGATACGTCTTCTAAAGGATCAAAATACATTATCAATTCAGAGAAGTACATTTCCTTTATATTAATTTTTATTTGTAAAATGTTTATTTTGATCAATTCATGAATCCCAGTACACTGGTTTGCTCAATTCTGTCCTTGATTTGTACATCATTGCCAATACTATAGAGGCTGCCAGAATTATTCAGCTAGTTATTTACCATACGCCGAGAGTGACGTGCGTCAACACGGAAGTGAATGCCGGTTGGGGTGTTGAGTAGGTCAGCCTTCCCATTGGTGAATCACGCTGAAGACTACCCATAGGCCAGGGTTTCCCAACCTTTTTGACCAGAGACCCCATTTTCTTGACACTTGGCTTGCGGCAACCCACATGACTTAAAATAATTACAAAATTACTACAGCATCAATTACTATACAAATATCAGCATTCAAAAAAAAAAAATTTGACCAGTCAAGAAAAAAAATTAAGTTGTGGAAAGGCACGTCGATGGCAAGCCAAGTTGTTAAAGCAGGGGGAGGGGGTTGGGTGTGTTATCTTGTGTGCCATCATTCCAAATTGAACTTTTTAATCCTTAGAAAAAAATGAAAAACTTAAAAAATCTTAAAAATCCTTAAAGAAACAGAATCCCACCCAGATGTCCAGTGTTGAAACAAACTTCGGTTGTGGTTGTAGCATTCCAAGGCATGGTGCTCCCTTTGTAACTAAAGTGCATGCGAAGCGTGCAAAAATACCACTAATTTCATAATATAATCGAGTTGTAAAATTTGATCTTGGAACAAGTGTAAATTAACAATTTATGATACGCAGAAATTTAATGGAAATTACCAATTCAATGATAATCAAAAACTCGCAAAATCAGTTGGCTTGCTTGACAAAGTTAAATTATCTATTGCAAATTTCGTTCTGCCTTTTACACAAAAGTACTTCATTTCACTTCAATTACCTTCGCAACACCCTTCTTAAGGGTCCGCGACCAAAAGGGGTCGCGACCCTCAGGTGGGAAACCCTTGCCATAGGCTTGTCCATTTCACCCAGATATCACAGCTGCATATTGCCTAACTCCAAAAAAATTTTGACATCAACTGTAGGTTAGTTTAAATGCCAGAGGTGATGTTGTACTTGTGCGCAAAACATGCAAGTCATTTGTCAAAAATCCATGAACAAATTTCAATTCCATGTACACGCCGCACTGCATGACACCTACACCTCCCTATTAAGTTTGCCCACCTTACCTGGAGTGTTGTGGGTAGTGTTGGGGTGTGAGTTAGGGAACACCAAAAAAGCTGATATTGATATTAGGTAAAAGCGCCCTAAGGCCCTCCTGCCACGACTCTATGTTGACGGGCTCAGACTGAAAAAAGATCAGCAGAGATGGAGAGAGTAAGCTTTACAGCCATAAAGGACAATATATGGTGAGGGTTCAGAGTGCATATTTGAGATAAAACTATAGTCATATTTTGGTGATCCACAACCTGTCACCAACTTACCTCAAAAAGTATATTTTGATATCATCTAAACCGTTAGCCTTGTTAATCCACGTTGTACTATCGTATGGCAAATTTCTGTCGATCTGTTAGAAATTCGCACCTGAGTTTGTATTTTTCGTCTGTAAACGGACAAAACTTTCAGCCCAGTGGCCTATGGAACCGTGGGAACAAGCAATTGCTCAAACACAAAACCGCAAGATCGGGCAATCAAATAGTCTTTTTTCATATTTTGTGAATAAGCTTTTCTCAGGGATATCAATTGAACAATGAATGGAAAAAGAAGGTGCTGAAATCAAAAATGCAGTCTTAAATGTATCAGAAAAATACCATAAAGATAAGTGAGCTTTTCCACTACCTCTTGTGCTGGAGAACCTCTTTTTCCTTTTATTTCTATAAGAAAACGAATGCTACATTGCTTTGATTGCTGTTGGGCTATATGAAACTGCAGCTGCAGCTTCCCTCAACCAGGCTGTCAAACTCTGTCCAGCCGGAAGTATGGTGTGAACTACGTATTGAGGTACTAGATATCAACACACAAATTGCACCGATACCCTGTTAGTCGGTGTCAAGTTAAAAGTCACGAAAGAAATGAAGACAACACAGGACATTAGTCTTACGTTGGCATAGAATCAACAATTATATATAACACATAACAATATTTCTGTCATTTGATTGGTGGATACTATTCACATGTACATAAAATTTGAGACTAGTTCCCCAAAATTTCACAATGGAAAAAAGTTCCCATAAAAGCTATTATTTCCCCGCGATTACCCTTTCTGACAAAGTCGGAAAAAATATCAGTCTTTTATACTTGGACCCGTCCTTTTTTTCCTATTGGCAATGAATCTGTCGTGTGCATCGCACCAAGTCAGGGGGGCCTTCACGGTGATTGGACCTCTTACGTCTGCACTTCTAGCTGTGATGATCTGCTTGGTTTACATTTCACCGTTGGGCAATGTTCTGTTGAATTTTGACTCAAAAGGAGAAATATCAATTGCTGAAGATAGAGTATACCGTTAAAACAAATCGGATGTCTATAGCAGTTCGGAATTTGTGGGAGAGATCCGCGATTGGATTGAACCATGACTAGACCGACTACTTTGATTTCATCATGAACATGTGAATGAGTTGCGGTGCAGGGTGCAGCCGATCTTTGACAGACTTGGCAAGTTTTGTCAAATGAGTGAATATTTTTATATGTTATATAAAACAAATATGACGCTCTATCTTCGGAAATGGTGCAAAATTCCTCCCCTCGGTGACTGGGAGACCGTGGGCCTCGATTTTCCCCTCGACCTTCGGTCCGGGACAATATTAATGCCCACTTTCCAGTCACCTCGGGTAGTTATTTTGCACCATTTCCCTCATGAGCAGTCATATTGTTGTATAGCAATGTTGACACATGCAATCATATTCACTTGGAGATATTGATACTCTGTATTCAGGTGGACCGAATTATATTACCCGTTATTTCTCCACTGAAAATCAGGGAAGTGCAAATACTCTTCAATTTGAATCTTAATCCCCCATGTAATAAAAATATAACACTTACTTGTGGATTTGATGTAAGACTGCCTGTACCCAGCGGCTGCGGCAACCCTTGGCGGGTGATAGGGAAACTGTGGGTGTTGGCGCGCTGAGCCAGGGGGAAGAGGCGGGTGCTGACCCGGCCGGTGGCATTGACCATAACCAGGTTGGAAGGGAGGGGGGAGCGGGACATTGGAGGAGGATGACCTGGCAACACTTGGGAGGTTTGTTTTGCATCCATTGGAACATTTTACTACCACCTGCATCTGTAATGTAATGGTAAACATGATAGTGGTTATTCTTAAACACTTGAGATTGTTTACGCAATTTCATTGGTTCCTAGCCGTGTGATATGACACGATGTCACATGGTACAGCGCGCGTGTGTGAAAACGCGATACTCAGGCGCACTGCTCGGGCCAATCGAATACCTTTATTCTCTAAGTAGTGCATTGCTTGAATTCATTTTCATGTGTTTAACAAAATTTAAACTTTTTTTGAGAAACAACTGCACATAAATTTTATGAGCAAGTCATTTCACTACTAAATGACAACAGGGGAATATAGGGGTGTCTCAGAAACCTGCATGCATAGTAAGTGGAATTAAGTATGCTGCATAATATGCACGCATATGCCATATCCAAGGATTTAAGACATACACCAAGAAAAGGATTTGTGTGGATCTGTGCAATCTGCATTGGGTGGTTGCAATAAATTCATAGAAGGCAAATTGCATAGTCTATGCCATGTAGTCATTTGCAGGATGCACAAATTCCCATTGATCGGAATCCACACTGACGTGCACAATCTGCCTTGCAACCGTATTTGCAAACCTTACAACCATCATGTTGGCAAACCTTGCAACCGTGTTGGCAACCTTAGCAACACAGTGTTGGCAACCTGGCAACCGTGTTGGGCAAACCTTGCAACCGGTTGTTGGCAAAACCTGGCAACCGGTTGGCAAAACCTGGCAACCGAGTGGGCAAACCTGGCAACCGGTTGCAAAACCTGCATCCGTACGGGCAAAAAACTGTGCAAAATGCACAATGTAGTCGCATGCACTTCCAATGTTGGCTTGTGGCGTTTCATAACTGATCTAAATCATGTGGATCCCGTGCAATTCACATTGTTATCTAAACACCCACATGTAGAGTGGGCTCCATATAATCATTGGATGAATTAAAATCTTTATTCTAACCCCCTGTGTGATTCCCAGAAGATGCAACAATCAATTCATAACTATAACCCAGGTTCAAACCTATATGGAGTGGGAGTCCTTACCTGGCGGTCACAATGTTGCCGTTGGTGGTCTACACCAAAACCAATGTGGTGGTGTTTTGAATGGTGCGGGTAAAGCCCGGTCGGAGGGTGCGTAATGTGACTACTGCTGTGGTAGGCGGTACCTAACGTTGGAGTTTCTTTCTCTAAGCAGATCAGCAAGGCCTTTACTTGACTCCGTCAACAAGGATCAAAACCTACCCATAGAGAATTCAAAGAGGAAATCAACCTTTTAAACTCACTGAATTTTTTTACAATCTGAGAAAACATGACCCCTTGCTTAGGTGACCATTATTTTGTTTTATTGTTACAAAATATCTGTAGCCTTAGCTAAAGACCAGTTTCACATTTTCTAAATCTCGCTTCCTTTTTCTTTGTTCTGTTTTCTAATTAAAAGCCTATTTATATTGCCATTCTTGGGACACATTTCAAATTTTCTTAAACGAAAAACAACACATTATTTCATACTAGAAATACCAGGAACAAGCACACAGGAAGTATGCCGAAATTGGCATTAGATTTTCTTCCGCCGTGATGTCATAAAATCGCGTGAAATGTAAGCTTACTTAGGTATTTTTGGGCTAGAATTTCAGCGAGATTGTAATGCAGTTTTGAAACTAAAATAGTTGTAGAATTAATTTAAACAAAACAATTAAGTTTGTGTGTCAAAATCAGAGATAACTGGAAAATCCCAGTTTTTTTTTTCAGACATCTTCAGGTTTATCTTAATCCTCATTGTTCTAAAACTTCCTATTCCATCATTTTCTGTTTTCTGTAAAATGGAAAACTTTGGCCTTAGCCTAAGTATTTTATGTGTGCCCATTCTAACTTGCAAATTTGGTAGTCCTCTGCTATAAGCCTTAATCACATTATAACGTGCGGTTCAACGTGGTTGCCGTAGTTCTTTCAATGCGAAGAACTTAGCCGTTACATAATGAATTGGTTCTATCTTTTAACCATATTAATCAATTAATTTCCAACAATTCCTTTTGTTGGTATATAACAACATAGTTACAAATTGTGTAAAGACCAAACAGCACACAACTAAAACTCAGTAACAGGACATTTTTAATGTGTAACAGCAGAGTTCTTGCAGTGGGAACCTACACACAACCTGTAATCGGCGTGGATATTCCCCATAATGCACACCAATCTGTACACATGCCGGATAAAGCTTATTATTTCTGTCTGTAACGAATTACATACATAGTGGACTATGGAGTAGTGTGAAACAAACATTTACTCCCAATAATCAAATGCACATATCAGAATCAACTGGCACATGAATAAATAAAAAATCAATCTGACGTCCTCGGTCTACCGCTTGTGTCGCTGCCGTCGCGGTTAGTGATGAATGGATAGGCCTAACATTACGCTTTGCCTTGAATAGGTGACCTTTGCCGCATCAACAAATGAGGGATCCCATGTTGCACCTATTACACAAGTTTGGTTCCAACCGGGGTTCCAATTGAACTTCACCTTTTCATATGAGGTTCAATTTTACATTTTCAGCCCATTTTACAACTTGTGGACCTTCACATGGACCTGTTGACCTTGGTTAATGTGATCCTTTGCCTTAATCAACAAATGAAAGGTCCCAGGTTGCACCTATGATTCAAAGTTTGGTTTCGGCAAATGAACTTCAACTTTTCATATGAGGTCATTTTACATTCAGCCCCCATTTTTACAACTTGTACCTCACATGCGCCCTTTGACCTTGGTATGTTGACTTTTGGACCTCATCCTACAAATAGGGATCCCATGTTGCACCTATGATTCAGTTTGGTTCCCAATTGAACTTAACTTTTTCATATGAGGTCAATTTACATTTTCAGCCTCATTTTTACATCTTGACCTCAAACATGAACCTTTGTGACCATTGCATGTTACTTTTGAACCTCATTCACAATTGGGGGGATGCCACATGTTTTGACCTGTGACCCAATTTGGTTTAAATCCATCAAGTATGTGGATATATTCAAAAACACATTAATGTTTTATAAATCATCTAAATGAAGGCCTGATTTTTCCTTTCCAGTTGACGAAACATATGCATTTCCCTTATGGAAGTGGAATGCCCCAAATACCACATATATAACACCCCTAAAAGAGAAATGGTCTCGACCAGTGATCCCAGGTCACAAACACCTGTCGAACCTTAGCTCTTCCTTAATTCCGTTTGGCTCAAGAGGCCCACAGCGAGACGCGTGTACATATCATAGGCTGGGGGGCGGGCCTGAAAGTGGGAAGTCAACATTAGAAAGGAAATCAGCTTCTTAGATGATTTTAGTAAAACATATGTGTTTTTGATAAATCATTACACTAGACTGATTCTTTACACCCAATGTATGACTTGAACATAAATGCATTAACCCCGCGTTGAATGAATATTTTCCATCAACACCAGACTAGCACATTCAGTCGGAGGTGGAGCACGATAGTTCAGAGCAGTCAACAAATGCAAGCCAAAGGCACGACCAGCACTAAAAGCATAAAGTAACATATGTTAAGGACCTAGAGGTATTAACATAAAATTCGGTGACATAGATGCTCACCTTACAACGGAATACTCCGGGGCGAGCGTCACCGTTCGGCACCGATGGGAGACTTTAAGGTTGTATAGTTGAAAGTTGATATTAGATTGGTTGTTTTCTCAGGATGCCCTCCGCAACGTATCTCTTGGGGGTTTGTACGTTCTGTAGATACAAAAAACAACCGACGAAAAACGTTGTGGGAGCCACTCCACGACATAGCCCCGCAGATTTCAGCAATGTGAATTTCCGCGGTGATTTTATGCCCATGAGGAATGCTAATTACGAACAGAAAGGGCTCGAGCTTGGGAAGTTCCTATCACCGCGTTGGAGTCATTGATTACAGCGCTAATCCATCTAGAGCAATTGTCGCTTTTAGCCGCGGACCCGTTGGGGGGAAGCGTGTGTAAGAAACAACGAGACGTCTTATCGAGCCCCTGCTGAGCGGACTAAGTTTTACGTTTACATAGTACAAAACTCAAGGGCCCGAACGGGACACCACAGGCGTTCTTCCCAGCCCCGAAGAGTGACATTCAATTCGGGGGTAAGATAATTGTTGCGTGTCGGAATGAGGATGACTCGTTCTTTGCCAAAAAAAATACCGGCCTGAAGTCAAACAATTGCCCCTGTCCCGAGAGAATTCTGACGCTTGACATAAGATATTCTTGATCGCGAGCCTCGTCCTCCCAAGGCGAGATTCGACAGAAAGACTGTCCTTTGTAAGTGACATGTTTTAGATGATGCCTCAGCCATTGGTTCGAATTGGGTCATCATTCTAAATAGTCCTAAGACAGTGTTAAAAAAAGGGGGAAATCCCAGTGGGGACCCGTCTTCCTGGCCGGAGGTCGTGTATTAAACATCGCCTCTAGAAGGAGACGGATTGAGCCATCGTCATTGATGGTAGATCTGTCATCGAAAGCCTCTATGGATCGCTAAATAGCGGCACGTGTAGTTTCTAAGAGATCGAAGTTTCAAGTCCGCTATCAAAGCGCTCAGTGAGAAAGTCATCGATCTCGGCTACAGATGCCCGAGTCGGAGACCCCTCTCGTCGCTCACTGAACTATTCAAACACATCTTGCATTACTGGTTCCCATACAGCTTATCTTACGCGTCCATGGTAGACTTCCTTCTTCCAGCCGATAGTAGCGGAGCAGCCCTCTGCGAAAAGCCAGAATCTCGGCATCCAGGGCTGCCTGATAATTGGCCACGCAGTCAACGCAGATGCTCCAGCGACAGACTGCACTCCCTCCGTCCGGAATGAATACTAGGTCCTGACGGATCGGTAGACGCAGCGGCAGAGCCGCCAAGCGATCCACACATTGGCCGAAACCAAAGGTGTTTCGTCCGCGTGAATGGAGCGATGATGATGCCACTGCAACGCCTCCCCCCGCCCGATTTTCTGAAACATACATGAGCAAGAATCGAATTGGCGGGAAGGCGTAGGCCGTGTACCCCGTCCAGTCTATCGGCAGAGCGTCACTGCGTACGACGCCCCCAGGGTCGGAGTCCGGGTGCAAGTACAGATGTGAGTCATGGTTGACCAGGTTCGAGGCGAACAGGTCGATCTGATGAACATACAATCTCTCGAATCTCCCGCACGACATCTCGGATTTCATTAATCCACTCCGAGGGCCGTCCTCCTGCCACTAGACAGAATCGTGGGCAAGAAAGTTGACGGCTACCGCGGAATGTGTACTGCGGACATCCGTGATGGCCGCCGGTCCCTACACCCCGCAGGCGTCGAGGCCCGAGGGCCGGGACGAGTTGGCCCGCCCTCTATGTTGAACATGTAGACCACCACGGTGGAGTTGTCAGTCTGTTCCAGGACACTGGAGTTGGTCTCCATTGCCTCGAAGTGAGCTAGTGTTCGTTCCCCTGCCCACAGCTCGAGGCGATTGACAGGCCTTGGGCCTCGGTCTGGGACCCCACGTCCCCGAGGCGCAATAAGGTCATAGGGTAAATCCCCCCAACCCAACTTCGATGCGTCCGTCGTGATGACAACATCGACGGGAGGCGCAGGGAAGAGATTTCCCCTGAGTCAGGTTGGGGCGTGAGACAACCATGCAGGTTGTTCCCGGACCCCTGTATTGATAGATCAGATCAAACGGGAATCTGGGTGCTTGACGTCCGTGTAGTCCGTCCGAGTGCATTTGAAGCAGCCTCATGTTGAAGTCGACCATACGGGACCAGGTCGACGAGACTGGCAATCAAGCCTAGAAGGCGAAGCCAGTCTCGAGCGGAAGTGGCCTGCGTAGCAGCGCCAGGACGTCGAGCCTGAACAACGACAATCCACTACCGCTCGGTCGTCCGTCGACCTCTGCAATGCCGTGAAGCAAGTTGCAGCGAGCACCCAATCCTCAGGTCTGAGAGGGGTAAGGCCTCAGATTGGGTCGAAGTTTACAATGAAGCCCAACCTCTAGCACGACCTGAACGGTACGGCTGACCACAATCGGCCGTCGCCTGGGGCGACGGACCGTAATCAACCAGATCGTCCAGATACTGGCAGAGGTTTACCCTCCTGACTATGCCTGAGTAAGGCGCCCACCCCCCGGGTCACCATCCGTGAAGACCCTGGGAGAGTTGAGAGTCCGAAGGGGAGGCACGTCCACACGTACGACTGGCCCTCGATTTGAAATCTGAGCCAGCGACGTCTCGGAAGTTTGGCACTGAAAACGTGAAGGTAGGTCGTCTTTCAGATTCCAAAGAAGACGGCCCAGCTCCCCCCTTCAAAGGACAACGCAGGATCAGACGCGAGAGTTTCCATCCATCCTGAACTTCTTTCGGCTTGGATGTACTGATTCAAGTCTTTAGGTTCAGGATGAGACGCCAGTCTCCTGTCTTCTTGGGAGCCAAGATTAACGTCGACCAAAACCCCTCGGTGAAGGGAGAGTCGACTGGGGAAGATGGCAAACCCTTCGTCCATGACGCCGAGACCTCGTCCATAAGAAGTTTGATTTCTTCGTTCCCTGAGGGGTATGGTAGGTCCCGGGTGGGAAGTCGGCGGGGGTTCCGCGGCGAACTCTATACGGTACCATTCAACCCCCTTTTCACCACACTCATCACCGTCAGCCCAAAGCGCGGGGGAAACGGCTGGCCATTCCCGCGCGTAGGAATTCAAGCGGCCCACCGGAGGTGGTAGGGCCCTCTCCCGAGGGAGAGGTCTCGCGGCCGCCGTGCCCTCATGACGAAACACATTCTTCCCCTTCCAGGCCGCTTGCTTTTGGGGGAGGGGGGTGGGGGTGAGTCCCTTCGGCCCTGGCCCCGACTTCTGGGTTGAAGTGGCCGGAGCTGCGGTCTTCTTGGGTTGCTGAGGCAGTGCCGGCTTCGCCTGCTTGGCGGAACGGCTGGAAGAAGAAGGGCGAGAAATCGCTTCTGCTTCTTCTTGGCCGAAGATCCCCGTGAGGAGATCTCTCGCCTGAACATCCTTGCTCCGCCGACGCCAGCAGTGAGCCAAGACCGAACGAGCCTCCGAGAGGCGGTCCCGCGACACTCGGGCTTGGTCTTTGGGAGTTTCCGAGCAAGAATCGGAACTCAAGTGCGAAGTGTTAAGCAGCCGTTCTCCCCTCGCGTCGCAAGAAGCTCATGCGACGCGCCAACGACATTGAAGCCTCCATCTGCCGAGTCACTAGCGTGGCTAGGACAGTCAAAGCATCAGAGCTTCCGGGGAGAAACTCCACGCTCGCCCAACGAGGATCTGATGGCGTGGGCTAAGGAGGATCATCGAGAAAGCGCCTAGTCTTATAACCTAGTTCACTCGCCAGGTCTAGGGCATCGCTGGTCCTCACCAGAGGGGGAGAAGCCAGCCGGAGCACTCTTGCCTGTTGGCACCTGCTGCTATGTCAAGATCAATGGTCGAGTCCTCAGGAAGGAGTTAAAATCTTCTTCGGTAGTTCTCAACGGCCTGGCGAAAGATTTCACCGGGTACGAGGAGAGCTTCTGAGTGACCTCCCGCGGAGCACTACTTTCCAACAGTAGATCTACGTCTGTGGGAACGACAACGCCTGGAACGTTTCACGAGGGAGGATAGGGAAGCCCAGATTGATCTGTCCCTCCTCCGCACGCCAAGCTCGTGCGCGCAAGACAGGCCAAGAGACTCGGGAAATATATAAGGGATTTAAGCTGAGTAGTATAAGTACAAGGTAATGGGGTAGGACGGGCTACGTTAGATGCTGTTAACGGAGAGGAGTAGGGCAAGGGGGAAAATAGGTGAAAACAAGGAATTGGGGGGCAAGGTTGTGTAGGAACTATACGCCGAGTTGGTGAGTCAGGGGATAAACGAGGGCTGTCGGGGGGCTTTAAGGAGGTGGGTTCGTCTAAAGGGGTGGGGGGGGGACAAACGGTTGTATAAAGAAAACGAATGGGACGGGATAATTGTGGAGGGTTTAGGGTGGGGGACGAGAAAGGGAAGGGGGGAGTAGGAGCAGCAGAGTCTGAGGTGTTGACGAATGGATGTATCTTGAAAGGTCTCACTAAGTAGGGGCAGAAGCAGTAACCGATCCCGTATCGCTGCCTGTCCTTCCCTCCCTTCTTTTTGTTCCCCCGTCGGGAAGAGAGTCCACCTCCTAGGTCCCCCCCCCTCCTGCTCCGAAGCTGCCGGCGGACACGTCGAAGTGCCTGCGAGGAGTGTCACCACGGGTGACCAACCTCCGAGTCTGAGTCCACTCTCCGCCGGCGCTGTCCTCCCGAAAAACATTCGGGAAGTCCTGCGGCTGGTAGAGTCCTGAGAGGACGGGGCGGCAGAACGAGCGGAAGAAGGCGGAGGGCGAGGCGTCGCCACCTGGGCGGGGACACACATGGCCTCCCGCAGGGAACCAAACCACTGGCGTAGGCTTGGGTGCAGGAGTTCCGTGAGGGTTTACGACTTCCCAATTCCAGCCCTACCCACTGACGAGGGTATAAGACGACGAAGGTGGGGACGACCCCCAAGTCCCAGGCACGTAAGCCGACGGGTAGGGAGCGGGTAGACCGCCCTGCCCTGGCCCGTACAGGCTGTACTGCCGCACTTGACGTGTTCCCCCTAAGGAGACACACTGCTGCAGCAGTGGCGCAAAACTATAACCCGCTTCGAAAGCGGGTCAGAGCAGCCCCGACAGTTGCACCTGGTGCAAATTGCGGCTGGCAGGCCGGGGACGGCGGAGGCCGCGGAGTTGACCATAGCCTGGATGGGCTCCCGCAAGCGGGAGACCCGGTCGAAATACCAAACCAGACTGACCCCCCCCATCAGTCCCAGCTTCGCCTGGGGTTGGTAGGCCACGTACGGGGACCCAGCGGACCTGCGAAGGTAGGCTGCAGCGGGGTACTGTGTCCCCCGGGGTAGGCCTACGAAGAGCTGCCCCAACAGTAATCTGACCATAGTGGCAGAATGAGGGGGCACACACCGGGTACCCCACCAACGGCGGACCCGCCGCGGAAGCAGATGCTCGTCGGACCCCAGCACTAGCAACCACAGCAGGCATACCCGCAAGAGAGGCCTGAGCCGACCTTGTCAGACTGGCGTCTGCGGAGGCCAAGCCAGCGAGCGCCACTACCGCTATCCAAGCCCCGAGGGCCCGGAAACAGCATGCGGCGTCAACTGAGAAGGCACTGCATGACTAGCAGGGCTAGACATGCGGGGTGTAGCAAGAGAAAGCCGCACCTGCGGCGTCCCCAGCCTCCCGCCAAGGGTACGAAAGCCCACGCCCCAAGGGTTTTCCGAGACATAAACCCCTAAGTGATGACTCCCGTGGTCAGCGGTCGAAGTGCCCGAAGACACGGGGACCGCAACCCCGTTAGGTGTGGACGTCAACGTACGATGGATCAGCCCGGGCGACCTGGTACCACATCACCCACTCACTCCCACCAGGAATTCCCGCGTCCGCCAACCCCCCTGGGGGTTGGCAGCGCAGCCGGCGCTAGCCTGTACCGGAGCAGCCCCTAGGCTGAACCAGGCGAGCACAGCCGGCGGCCGATGATACGCCAAGGAGACGGCCCGAAGCCATTCCCCCTCAATTTCGCAACACAGCCGAAGCTACCTCCCTTCGCTAGCACTTATGCGCATTTACATTTGGTCTCCACCATCTCCTTTTCCTCTGCGCCTGGACCCGCACCCCGGGCCGGAGCCTGATCACCACCCCCCCCTTCCCGTGTACTGGCAGCCCGAGCGTATCGTACCTCCCATGCTCAATGATTGCCCACTGAACATCCTTTAAGGCCGCTGAGACGAAAGAGGTAAGCACCGGTGTTGCGGGAACATTTGCCTGTGCACGATACATAAAGGGACCTGGGGGTCCCACTCCACAGAAACATTGGAGGCAGTGCAGCGAAACGGGTCAATTGTGCGCCATATAGTATGGGGTGAGCGTGAGCTAGATGGAAAAGCGTGCGCAAATAAAAAACCGTAAAGAAAAATAACCAGCTGGTACTCCGTGGCGGTCTAGCCCGGTATCGCAGCAAAACGTCAAGTATCACAAAAACCAACTCGTTAACTGAGTCACGAACGGTAAAGAAATTTTTTCAAACATAACACAGTGGTTCACGTGGTATTATTTATAAGGTATAAAATCTCACAACATTAATATAAATATACGCACCACCAGACCACATAAATTGTTAGCGAGCAATCCCGATACTCAAGCTACCATAACAAACTCCACACATATAGTCAACGGCAGTCAAAGCAGCCAACACGTGCTCAATTGGCTGCCTTGTTCACCCTTGTTTCCCGCTAACACAGATCACACACATGACCGCAACTGTGGCGTCAAAATAGGATACAAAACACGAGCTCCTCCGACGGTGTACCAGTCTCTGTTTATTCCGTCCGAAGCGCGTTATAAATCCAGTATATACTCCATATAATCCAGAGAGATATGGTATAAGTAGTAGGAGTATTCCGTATCAGACGACAACTAGTCCAGAATCAAACGCAGTTTAATTTTTGGGCCTGTAAATATAGCATAGCTGCGTTAACACGCGCCCGTCTTGGTTAACAGCCAACACACGGAATTGAGGAATGAGCTAAGTCGACAGGGTGTGATGACCTGGGGTCACTGGCATCGAGACATTTCTCTTTTAGGGGTGTATTATGGTAATTTTTGGGGCATTCCACTTCTCAGAAGGGAAATGCATCTTTTCTTTTCACAACTTGGTGTAAAGGAAATCAGTTCAGTGTAATGATTTACCAAAATGTTCTTTTTCAATGGATTTTTTGTCCACATCTTCAAAAAATGCATGGACGGGACATATTGCTACCGTTGTACATTCTCACAACAGTCAATGTTTATTCTTCTAGTCCTTAGCTATAGAATATATCCATCGCATAATAACTAGCCAACAAATCAACAAAACTAAAAGCAGAAAACACTAACTAGGCTAGTAATTCTGAAAGGGAGTCCAACTTTCAAACCTGGGTCTAAACCAGGTTAGTCCTATACTGAGTGGACTTTTTTTTTTTCTTTCAAAAATAATGTGAAAGTTACATGCACTGTGAGAAAATCTCATGGTTTAGCTGTTCTGGCCCATCCATGGAGAATTTTCTCACCCATTACAGCACATATTAAGAGTATGTTTGGGAGGAAAAAGGGTCCACTCATGTAGGACTAACCCCAGTTTTAAACCCGGAACTAAAGTTAGACTTCCTTCAGAATACAAGCCTAAATCACCTTTGTTGACATCTGCAGCATGCAGACTACCAGGTGAGGGCAGCCCAGAAATCCCAATTTCAGAACGTCGCATTGGTTTAACACCAACAAGCGAATCTTGACGAAAATTCCTGAATTTTTATATGTTTGTCAGGAATATTTTCTTATTCAATAACCGTTGGAGTTGAAGAATCAACTCCACTGGAAGGGTCATTTCTGATTTTTTTTGGTATGAATAACGAATGAGGTCGAGGTTGTATGTGGGTCATGGGAACCCTCATGACTGACCCACATCAAGGCACCCAATTGTTTGTGGTTTGCAACTCAGTATTGCTTGTAATTTTCTTTTGACAGTTTGGTGAGTTGCTATAATGAAAGAGGCTTTTGGCCTCCACCGCCACCGCCTGCAGAAGACAATGAAAGTACATTCCTACCCACTGAGGAATTGTAACCAACTAGCCAAGTCCGTCTCCTCTCATCTGTGCTAGTAAGCAGTACCTTTATTACCTACAGTCTACACATTCTAAAAACTCTGCAGTACTTTACCTATTATCATCCTCAGCATCTGTTTGTTCTTTGAGATCTGAATCCAAAACCAAAGCAAGCCGACATCAGTCTGACGGTTTGACAGGTGGCAGGGGTCATTACTCAATCTGAACCTTCACTGTCCAATCTGAGAACTGAACGTCACAGCAAAGGTACAGCAAAGATATGAATGCAGCGTGTATTTGTAGAAACGTAACATACTTTAAGATCACAGGGAGGATTGTAATGGAACCATCCAACCAGCCAAGATATGATGAGAGCAATTTGTAGAATCATTGCAGTTTAGCTATATTGGATAATTAGAGAGTATCTTGGTAATTTACAGTTAGAAATTAGACCAAGTAATAAGGACCACGCCCACTTCGTTTTTTTTGCTGCCGTATCAAAAAAAGTTTTTGTTTTTTTCTTTTCCCAAAAAAAAAAAGGGGAGCCACACTAAGCCGAGCTTGCTTCAAAAAGCTTACACTCCGACAATACTATGCACAGGTATTTAAACACATACGAAAGTAACTTAACCATTTTCCTGGATGGTTGAGGTGGTGGTGGGGGTGTAGAATTAGGGGGTGGACCAGGGGGAATTAGTGAGGGGGTCCACCAGGCCTAAGACCTGAGGCAGGAACCCGTTGGCAGAGAAGAAGGATGAATTCTCGTGGCTTTCACAGGATACCTACTACAGTTGGTTTGCCGCCCACTCGGTAACCTGAACGACAAAATTAAAATGTATGACAGATTTGCATTTGCAGTATTCTACAGAGGTTAATGTCCTTTTCACTGCATCAACAACTTTGAGCACTTTTATAGACCATAGCTATCACAGGCTTAAAAGTCAAATTGTAAAAAGCTCATTCTAGAAATGAAATATACCCTAAATGAACCCTTAAGTGTCATGGTTTCCGTGCATCAAAATCCACAATGCATAGAGGCAATAAATGACCAACATGTTAATATTTGTCTCTTCATCACTGAACCTTAATGACCTTTGAACCAGGGTTCACATTATGTGCGTTTTTTGCGTCTATGAACGCACTTTTCCAAAGGTGGACGCACTTTTGTCTATATAGAGTAAAATTTGCGTCTTTTTGTGGACGCAAAAAAGTAGCCACTTCAAAACTACACAAAATCACAGAGTTTGCCCTAGCACATGGTCACAATATTGTACATAATTTTTTCACTCAAACAAATATTATAATTATTAAAAAAAGAAAAAACCTAAAAAATTAAAAAAAAAAAAAAAAAGGTTTTTAAAATTGACCTGTATTTTTACTCGTCTTTTTTTAAGTTCACTCACCGTCCCAAAGTGGTATGCCCTCCAGTTTCTTTGGAGTTTAAGGGTCATCAGTGGTCAATCACTTTGCAATATAATGCCCAGATCTTAGGTTTTGGATGGATGTTTATTTTTTTGGATTTGTTAGCAGTCATTTAAAACAGGTTCTCAAACACTGTTTAAACTTGAACGCACATAAATTGAAAGACAACGCACTTTTGCAAAACTCACGGGGAAACAAAACTTTGCGTCCAGTTGACGCCTATTTTCACAACCTGTGTGAACCCTGCTTTTGAACTCACATTCCCAAAGACCCATGAAGTATTCCCCAAGAAAGATGCATCAAAATCCATCACAATGCACTCACGAAACCTCTAAATAACCTTTGGACCTCACTTTAGTTAACATCCATAGGTAGACCTTACTCAATTGTCAATAATATCATAGTTTCATCAAATCCTTCAGCAAATGAGTGAAAGTCCCCTCAAGTGACAAAAACAAAAAAAGCACAGAAAATTATGTCTTAAAAGTTAGGGACGCTAATTGACCACAGCTTATTTGTTCCCTGGCATAATTTACGCGACACAATGTGGGTCCTGTGCAGTATGTGGACAACACAGTTTACAAATCATCTCATATTTCTTACTTTAAATAATCGGCACATTTGCAAGATATCGAGTTTTGCTTCTCAATTAATTAATTGTGTCTGTTAGACGATATAGGCATAACTTTATGGATCAACTTTGACATTTCCAAACCTTGAGCATTTGGGATTAAACAATACAACGAGAGATTTCAACTATATGTGGGTGCAGGCCAATGATTTCATAGACACACTCTCGAACATCCTTTAGCCCTAAGATTTCACAGGGTAATGAGAAAAATACTTTCTTCTGATCCACATTTTGACCACTGTCCAGTAAACTCTTTGGTCCCACTGGGGACAGGCTATTAGCGATCGGACCATGGCCCTTTTAAATTTCTGATGTTTTGGGGTGTGGTGGGCCACATCATCAGTTTGTAGGTTGGATATCCCTACACAATCCATGGGTTTGTCCGACACACTGTGCCTCAACTATTAAAATGAGCATAACCCACAAAATCAAAATGGAATCATGACAATTCTCACAGTCAGAGGCCTGTGGACAATAGCCCCATGCCCCAAATTTAATCCACATTCAAACCATATAAATTAAAAGTGTGATTATTGAATATCCCAATACCATAACTTATTTCTATCACACCCTTCGTGTCCATCATTGTTTGTTAGCACTCGCACCTTTTTATTGCTGTTGCTACACACATAAAAATCTATGCATCCCATTTTTTTTAATGTTATCATGTTGCAATTTCCCCAAAGTTTCCCTTGTCTTATCAGTTGATTTCTCAACGATTTTGAAAAAAAAATCATTGTGTCCGAGGGAAAACCCACTCCTAATGTACGAAAAACCTGGCGATGACCAGTCAATCTTGCTTTAGAATTTATTTTAACCATAGTGAAAAACATGTGGCATCGCAGTTGTTTTCACCCTACTAGCCAACATAACACAAAACAGTATTTCTCTTCCATAAATATGCTTAAGGGATTTGCCAAATATGGCAAAATGCAAACCAAATATGGTATTCCTAAAACTGTGGTATGTATGCCTCATTATAATACTTTGAGTATCATACCTTGAACTGTTTGGTGATGCTATTTCAGGGAAATCCTCCTTTCAGCCTTTTATAGTCAGCTTGTGCCAACTTGATTGAGAGAAATAATACGACCACATTTGTTCACCTAATTTTGTGTCTGATCTATATTACACAAAGACAAACTAATCTGAACCTTCTAGAGGTCTCTTGACAGAAATTCCGAGACCAGCCTTTTGGTCACTCTTATTGATGACAAACTAACCCTGAAATGACCATCTTGACAGAAATTGCGAGACACAAATTGGTCACCTTAATTTTTTTCCGCCATTAATGAGACAAACTCACCTTCACCCTCCACCTATCTTGACATAACCATGCGAAACACGATTTGGTCACCTTAATTTGGTTTCGATCTATTATGAACTAAACTAATCTTGACAGAAATGCGAGACACAGATTTGGTCACATAATTTTGTTTCTGATCTATATGAGACAAACTAATCTTGACAGAAATGCGAGACAAAGATGTGTGGTCACGCTAATTTTTCCACTGATCTATATTGAGAACAACTAACCTGAAGTACTATCTTGACAGAACTGCGAATCACAGATTTGGTTTACTAATTTTTTTCTGATCTATATGAGACACAACTAATCTATGACAGAAATGTGAGCCATATTTGGTCACCTAATTTTTTCCCTGATCTATATGAGACAAACTAACCTGAAATACATCTTACAGAAATGCGAGAAACAGATTTGTCACCTAATTTGTCCCTTGATCTATGGACAATAAAACCTGAAGTATTCTCATGACAGAAATACAAGACACAGAATTGGTCACCCTAAAAATATAATTTTTATCCCTTAACTAACCGAAGTGACTAATCTCTGGGACTGGGCGTGCCAGTACCAGAAAGTTCCGAAGGTATACTCGGAGATTGTGAATTACTTGTTCCTGGACTCGTCCCCGATATCACCGCGTGCAACTCCTGCCGTCTAACGGTTGCAACGGTATGGGAATATTTCCTATTGTTCATCACCTGTGTGATTGATCCAAGGGGGTGCTGTGTTTGAATTTTCCAACGGTTTGGAGACTGGGATTTCTCGTCGCTGGTTGTGCTGCCATCCCTCTGGCGTGACTGCACGCTTCTGTGTTGTTGTGATTTGTTGTTACTGGAGGTGATGGTGATTTTTTCCTATGTGAACGTAAGTGAAGAGATGGGATTAAGTGGAAAGTGGCAGTTTATAGTCTTAGAAAAAAAATTAATGGAATATAATTAGCATTAGATAAACATTGACTACCTCTATAGAGAATCAGGAAGACTTTGGCAACAAGCATGTCATGCCCGGGTTAATGCCTGAGGACTGGCAAGGACCCAATTCAGGACAAATCTATTATATGGGGTCCCAAACAAGCATCTCAAGGCCACATATCGAAACTGGTTTGTGGTTTGCACTCAGTATTGCTGTAATTTCTTTTGACATTTTTGGTGAGTTGCTATAATGAATGAGGCTTGGCCGCCACCGCCTGCAGAAGACAATGAAAGTACATTTCCACCCACTGAGATTGGTACCACTAGCCAAGTCCAGTCTCTCTGTGCTAGGTACAGTACCTTTATTACCTACAGTCTACACATTCACTGCATGTCTTACCTAGATCATCCTCAGCGTTCTGTTTGTCTTTGAGATCTGAACCAAAACCAAATGCAGCCGACCAATCAGTCTGACTGTTGACAGGTGGCAGGTCATTACTCAATACTAGACCTTCACTCCAATCTGAGAACAAATCACAGCAAAGGTACAGCAAAGACATGATGAGAGCGATTTGTAGAAACGTAACATAACTTTAAGATCACAGGGAGGATTGTAATGGGAACCATACAACCAGCCAAGATATGATGAGAGCAATTTGTAGATTGCATTGCAGTTTAAGCTATAGTTGGATAATTAAGGAGTATTCTTGGTAATTTAACAGTTAGACCAAGTAAAGGCCACGCCCACATCGTTTTTTGCTGCCGTATCAAAAAAAGGTTTTGGTTTTTTTTCCAAAAAAAAAAGCCACAATAAAGCCAGAGTTGCTTCAAAAAGCTTTACACTCCGAAAACTATGCACAGGTATTTAAACAAATACGAAAGTACTTACCATTTGCTGGATGTGGTTGAGGTGGTGGTGGGGGTGGTAGATTAGGGGGTGGACCAGGGGGAATTAGTGGAGGGGGTCCACCTAGGCCTAAGACCTGAGGCAGGAACCCGTTGGCAGAGAAGAAGGATGAATTCTCGTGGCTTTCAAATGGAGACCTACTAGTTGGTTGCCCACTCGGTAGACCTGAAACGACAAAAAATGAAAATGGTATGAACAGATTTGCATTTGCAGTATTTACAGAGGTAATGTCATTTCACTGCATCAACAACTTGAGCACTTTATAGACCATAGCTATCACAGGCTTAAAGTAAAATGTAAAAAAGCTCATTCTTAGAAATGGAAATATACCCTAAATGAACCCTTAAGTGTCAATGTTCCAGTTTCATCAAATCCACAATGCATATCAGGCAATAAATGACCACATTTAATATTGTCTTCTTCATCTCAAATACCTTAAATTACCTTTGAACCAGGGTTCACATTATGTAGTGCGTGTTTTGCGCTATGACGAACTTTTCCAAAGGTGGACGCACTTTTGTCTAGAGAAGCGTAAAATTTTGCGTCTTTTGTGGCACTCAAAAAGTAGCCACTGAAAAACTACACAAAATCACCGAGTTTGCTCTGGCACATTTCCATATTGTATAATTTTTCACTCAAACAATAATTTTATTACCATTAAATACCTGAGCAATCTGTGAAAATTAATATAGGGTTAAATTTGGACTTAATTTACGTTCCTTTTGTTTAAGTTCACGTCACCTTCCCAAAGGTATTCCACTCCAGTTTCTTTTGGATTAAGGGCATCAGGTAACTCACTTTGGCAATCTGCCCAGTCTAGGTTTTGGAATTGGAGTTATTTTTGGATTGTTAGCAGTCATTTAAAACAGCTCTCAAACCTGTTAAAACTTACACGCACATAAATTGAAGACAACGCACTTTTTCAACCTCAGGGAAACACATTTGCGTCCAAAGTGACGCCTTTTTTCAAAACCTAGTGTGAACCCTGCTTTGAACCTCAAATTCCCAAGACCATGAATATCCCCAATAAAGATGCCATCAAAATCCATCCACATGCACTCACAAACCCTCTAATACCTTTGACCTCACTTTAGTTAAACATCCTAGATGAACCTCTCAATTGTCAATATATCAAGTTCAATCAAATCCTTCAAGCATGAGTGAACAGCTCCCTCAAAGACGACAAAAATTATCTTTAAAGTAGAGAAAAATTGACAACAGCTGTATTGCTGCATATTTGACCGCTACACATGGTCTGCGTATGAGACCCCACAGGTTTTACAATCCATCTCATATTTCTTACTTTAAATAATCGGCACATTGGTCAATATCGAGTTTGCTCAATTATTATTGGTCCGTTATACGAATAGGCATAACGTATGGATCACTTTTGGACATATTCAAACCTTGGGAAAGCATTTGGGATTAAACAATACAACAGGTGTTCTCAACTATATTTTGTGTGCAGGCCAAATGATTTCATAGACACACTCTCGAACATCCTTTAGCCCTAGATTTCACAGGGGTAAATGAGAAAAAATAGCTTTCTTCGATACACAATTTGAACCACTTCCATAAAAAATCTCGGGGTCCTGGGGACAAGGCTTTAGCGATCGGACCATGGCCCTTTAAATTTCTGGTATGTTTTGGGTGTTGTGTGGGCCCAACTCATCACAGTTGGTAGGTGGGATAATCCCCACACTCCTTGTTGTCCACGATGTGGCCTGCACTATTAAAATGGAGCCTGAAAACACAACACAAAATGGAATATTACAATTCTCACAGTCAAGGCCTGTGGACATGCCCCACCCAAGGACAGCCACATTCCACCATAGAAATTAAAAGTGTATTGGAATAGCCCAAGACCATAACTTATTTCTATCACACCCCTGCGTGTCATCATTGTTGTTAAGCACTCCACCTTTTTATTGCTGTTGCATACACCAAAAAAATCTTGCATCACCTTTTTTTAATGTTCTCAGTGTTGCATTTCCCCAAAATTTCCCGTGTCCTGATCAGTTGATTTCTGCAACGATTTTGAAACAAAAAACAAATTGTTTTCCCGAGGAAAAACCCACCTTCCTAATGTACGAAAACCGTGCGATACCTCAATCTTGCTTAGAATTATTTTAACCAGAGTGAAAACATGTGGCATCGCAGTTTGTTTTCACTCACTAACTGCAAAAACACCAATACATGGATTGCCTCCCTAAATAGGCATAAGGGATTCCAAATATGGCAAAATGCAAAACCAAAATAGGTAGTCCCACAACCTGGTATGTATGCCTCCAATTATATACTTTTTTTGAGTACCATACCTTGAATCTGGTTTTGCTTTTTCAACAGGGAAATCCTCCGTTCATCCTTTTATAACAGTTGTGCCAACTTGATTGAGAGAAATATAAACCACATTTGTTTCACCCTACTTTTGTTCTGATCTTATACACAAGACAAAACTAATCTGAAGTCTTACATCTTGACAGAATGCGAGACACAGATTGGGGGGGGGGGGGTCACCTATATGATACAAAACTCACTGAAATCACCATCTTGTCAGAAATCGAGACACAGAATTGGTCACTCATGTTTTCCCCAATCTAGATGAACAAACTAACCGGAGTACTAGCTTGACAGAAATGCGAAAACACAATTGGTCCCTAATTTTGTTTCTGATCTATTATGAGACAACTATCTTGACAGAATGCGGACACAGATTTTGTCACATAATTTTGTTTCTGATCTATATGAGACAAACTAAATCTTGACAGAAATGCAGAACCAGATTTGGTCACCTAATTTTTTCCCTGATCTATATTAACAAACTAACCTGAGTAAACATCTTGACAGAATGCCCGAAACACAGATTTGGTTACCTAATTTTGTTTCTGATCTAATCTGAGACAACTATCTTGACAGAAATGTGAGACCCAAAAAAAGATTGGTCCCCTAATTTTTTCCCTATCTATATGAGACAACTAACCTGAAGTACTAATCTTTACAGAAAGCGGACACAGATTTGGTCACCTAATTGGTCCTTGATCTATTACAAATTAACCTGAGTATTCCATGACAGAATACAAGACACGAATTGGTCCCTAAAAATATAAGTTTATCCCTTAACTAACCTGAATACTTCAGGACTGGGGCGTGCCAGTACCAGAAAGTTCCGAAGGTATACTCGGAGATTGTGAATTACTTGTTCCTGGACTCGTCCCCGATATCACCGCGTGCAACTCTGCCGCTAACGGTTGCAACGGTATGGGAATATTTCCTATTGTTCCATCACCTGTGTGATTGACCATAGGGGGTGCTGTATTGATTTCCACGGTTGGAGACTGGGATTTCTCGTCGCTAGTTGTGCTGCCATCCCTCTGGAGTGACGGCCACGCTTCTGTGTTGTTGTGATTTGTTGTTACTGGAGGTGATGGTGATTTTTTCCTATGTGAACGTAAGTGAAGAGATAGGGATTAGTGAAAGTGCAGGTTCTAAGTCTTATGAAAAAAAAATTAATGGAAATATACATTAGCATTTAGATAAACATTGACTACCTCTATAGAGAATCATGGAAGACTTTGCAACAAGCATGTCATGCCCTGGTGAATGTCTGAGGAATGGCAAGGATCCCAATTCATGAAATCTATTATAGTGGGGTCCCACAACAAGCATCTCAAAGCCACATGTCGGAAACTTTACTTGGTTGCCCTAAAAGCACACTTCATTTGCAAGATTTTCTGACACTGGCAACAACATACAGTAAATTCCCTAGATCGGGTCACCCAAGTTTAATTGAGTAATTTCCATATTTAACATATTTGCGTTAAAATATTTTTTATGAGTGGTCCACAGAGGGAAAAAACATGGATTTATGAGCAATGAAGTCCTACTTCAGACAGGAATGCTAATTACAGGTTAACTGCAGGTTAACATCAGGCTAATTGCAGTTAACCGATCAGGCTAATTCGACAGGTTAACATCAGGCTAATTGTAGTTTAACATAAGGCTAATTGCAGGATAACATCAGGC
This sequence comes from Ophioderma brevispina, assembly GCA_023653785.1. Lineage (NCBI taxonomy): Eukaryota > Metazoa > Echinodermata > Ophiuroidea > Amphilepidida > Ophiodermatidae > Ophioderma > Ophioderma brevispina. Next base: position 44,438 of record JAMKCH010011041.1, read on the forward strand.
TAACTGCAAGTTTAACTCAGGCTACGCAGGTTACATCAAGGCTAATTGCAATAACAAAATCAGGCCTCACTGCAGGTTAACATCAGGCTAACTGCAGGTAACAGCAGGCTAATTGCAGTATAACAGCAGGCTAACACAACGCAGGTTAACATCAGGCTAACTGCAGGTTAACATCAGGCTAAATGCTGTATAACATCAGGCTAAATGCAGGTTAACATCAGGCTAATTGCAGGATAACATCAGACTAATTGCAGGTTAACATCAGGCTAATTGCAGGTTAACATCAGCCTAATTGCAGGTTAACATCGGCCTAATTGCAGGTTAACATCGGCCTAATTGCAGGTTAACATCGGCCTAATTGCAGGTTAACATCGGCCTAATTGCAGGTTAACATCGGCCTAATTGCAGGTTAACATCAGGCTAATTAACAGTTAACACAGCTAAATATAGGTTTGCACTAATTTGAACGGGCATCTTGCAGTGTTTCAACCAGTAATGCAATAAAAAAAATCCTTACCTTGTTGCTGTTATTGTAGTTGGAGACGTTCTGTTGCGTTCTGTTTGCTGCTGTTGTGTTATGACTGGCGGTTGACTGCTGTTTTGTGTGTTAATACTACTACTCGTCGTTGTTGCCGTTACCGTTACTGTCTGCTGTTGATTGCTTGTTGTTGAAGTACTACTACCACCGCCAAACAAATCCTGAAGTAACCTCTGTTCATATTCTTGATGTTTCCTGAAACCAAAATAGAGTTGACACACAAGAAATTACTAAATGTTAATGTTTTGCTTCTAATTCCTTAAAGATGCATTTTTGTGGACTCAAAGCACCTTCACTATTTAATCCATGAGAAAAGCTTGTTCCTCAAAATTACAGTTGATACTGATCTTGGTATTACGAGCAAATATTTGTTCTATAGCCTAGGCAATTGTGCAGTAATTTCTGTTCGTTTAGGGAAAATACAAAAATTAGAATTTCATACAGATATGATCAAATTTGCACTTACGACATAAGCAGTATTAAAGCTAACTTTCAGATGAGGTAAAAATCTTTACTTTTGTTAGGTAAGGCGGGGGACAAGGCTGAGGATCACAAAGTGCCCCTTTAATCCAATTGCTCATACCACTGACTCACTGAGCTTCTATTGTGATCATATTAAATTGTGTTTGGGTGACAACAAACATGCAAAAAAAACAAAATTTTAGTGACACATTCAAACAATTAACTTGTATTTTGCAAGACATTGATTTTCATCAATGATCAAGACACTCAATATTCTACAAATTTTTGTTAGATAATTTCATACCTGCATATGATCATGAATTTGGGACATGGAAATTCTGAGCTTTTCAAGGATATGGACAAGTGTTATGTACCCATTCCTATGGACTTTTCTTTGCCTAGAATTCATAGAGCTTAAGGCAGGATCATCGTCTACGCTTCGTGCCCCGATCTGCGAATTGTCATGAATGGTTGGGTCATTGGTGAAAGAAATGTGTGCCACTTTTTTTTTTTCAAAGCAAGTAGTTGAGATAGTCATTTTATTTCTTTTTTCTCATGTAATTGATGAATTATAAAGATTGTTGTTTTTTTTTTTATGGTTAGGGAAATATCAAACATTTCCCATAATTTTTTATTTTCTGTGTGTCACAACAAAACAAGAATAATGTGTCGCAACAACACCTTCCTTTGGTTGAGCATTTCCAGAAACTGTAGTAAATCCACTTTTTTCACGAGCATATTCGAATGGGCCATTTATTTGGCTCCTAAATGAATCAGGCAGCTTAGTTGGTCTGTGGAAGTTTAAGTTTTTGTACATGAAGGCTATAGGGCTTTTTCAGCTGCTACTTTTACAAAAACCACAAAAACAAACATGATCTTCATCCTAGATTTTGCTAGAAACTCACCAATCATGCTTATATGTTTGGCAAATAATTGTCAAAGAAAAAATAGCAATTTATTCTCAATGGCAGAAAATATTTTTTTTAAAAACCTCTACAATGAGGCAAGGCAATCAACAGAACAACCAAAACAAGAACTAGTTTAGTGAGTGAAAATTGAAGGAGTCTTGTTGTGTAAGGTCAAGCCTTTGCAACCAGTTACATCACTTGCTAATACCTGGAATGGTACTGGGTGTTTTTCATACCAGCCTGTGTGGTACATTATCTAACCCAAGGCGTTTCTCGACCACAAAGGTCCCCCGCTCCGTCGCGGTGGTTAAAGGAGGAAAGGGCCATAACTTAAAGATCACAGGGAGGATTGTGATGGAATCCAGAGAGGCTTCTACCATAGCAGTTTCAATACCTTGGATGACCCCAGATGACCTTGAAAAAATCTGGTATCAAATGTTGACTACATCCACCAAGTTTCATGACCATATGACCATTTGTAGTTGTTTGACCTTGGATGGCCCCCACATGACCTTGATTGAAATGACCTTCAAAATTTTCAGCACTGATATTGACCACAACCTCCAAGTCTCATGACCATACAATGATTTGCAGTGATTTGACCTCGGATGACCCCAGATGACCCAGAAATGACTTGAAAAAATTGGTCATCACTGTTGAGTGTGCCTACCAGATTTCAATGACTATACCACCATACATAGGTGATTTCACCTTGGATGACACTGCGTGACCTTGAAATGACTTAAAATTCAGCTTGAATGTTGACACACCCACCAAGTTTCATCATCCTAACCACCATGTTTAGAATTTGACCATGAATGAACCCCATATGGACCTTGAAATGAACCCTTTAAAATTTTTGGCACCGAATGGTGACCACACCAACAACTTTTCATCATCCTACCACATGTTTTAGGGATTTGACCTTGACTGACCCTCAATAATGACCTTGAAATGAACGTCAAAATTGTTTTGGCACCGAATGTTTGAGCACACCCAACCAAGTTTCATCATCCTACAACATGTTAGGGATTTGACCTTGATGCCCCTCATATGACCTTGAAATGACCTTCAAAATGTTTGGCACCGAATGTTGAGCACCCACCAATTTTTCCCCACATCATCCACCACATGTTTTAGGGATTTGACCTTGAATGACCCCATATTACTGAAATGACCTTCAAAATTTTTGGCCCGATTTGAGCCACACCCATTTTCATCACCTACACAATTCTGACCAATTTAATGTCAATCTTGACCACATTTGACGCTTTGCCCCATGACCCATCTCCGAACTCATCTGCCGCCTACTTAAGTTGACATCCATGGTGCAAGATGACACCCACCCTTGCTTAAGATCAAAAGATTCGTGTTGACAAGGTTTTTATTTATAGCCAATTTTAGCCCTATTGACCATATTTTTGACCTCATTTGACCTTTGACCCATGACCCACTTGGATCCCCCCACCCAGCGCCTCCTCGAGATACATCTATGTTGCTAATATGGACACCCACACTTGCTTAGTTTCCAAAATATCGCGTGGGACCACACACGGTGCAGACTTCTATAGTCCCCCCCCCCCCCCTTCGCCACAAAAGTTGGCGGGGACCAATAAAGTATCAGGTAAACTCATTGTGTGTAAAGAGGTGTAATTCTGTTTCTATAATAATTTAAACCAGTAGGTGCAAGTTGTAGCTGCGCTAATGAGTGCTACACGCCCTCTGCAAGGAGGTAAATACATGTTTTTCTTTCTTCTAGATAATCATGAACTTGGTTATTTTTTAAACCTATGGTTTTACAAATGGAGGCAATATCTTGCACTGTGCACGTTACATAGTTTTCATTAGTTTGTATGTGGCAAACATTGGCAAATACTATTTAACCTCAAAATCCATTGACTTTATGTACAAATTAAATCCATAGAACCAACCCAAAATTTAATCTTCGTGGAAATAATCTGCCAGAATTCTTTTTCAGGAGCCAACATGGCCATAAAATCCACGCTTTTTAAAAAAAAAGTTGTAACTTGCCCACCCCTAAAAACATCAATAACAGGGTATTTATTAGTGCCTTCCCATGGATCCAGAGCGCCGTAACAAAGAAATGTATTAAATATTAAATATTAACATATAGATATTAGGTGGTCCCTAGATGGCTTAAGAGTGATTAAATAGTAATGAAAATAAGGTCTTTTCACTGCATCATGCATAACCTAATAACAAAGGCGTTAGCTCCCGCAGTATTCGTCATTCAGATTCAATCAATTTAAATACCCGCCCTCAAAGTACTTGTGCTATCAAAGTGTGACCCATACTTTTATGCAGAAATCCAACATGCATGTCGTTCTTTAATTTAACAAGGCGGGTCTCGAACCAACAAGTCCCTCGCCTGCTTTTCGCGTATAGCTGTAAGACAAAGAGCCGCAGACCCATATTACAACTGTACGAGTAGAATGTTCCCAAAGAAGTTGGGGGCAAGAGATACAGTGGAGGATTGCAGATATCCCCCGCCCCAACACCCTCCCCAATAACCCTACACCCCCACCCACCCCTATGCAACAGTTCCACCCCACCCCACCTATCCCCCACACCCCACCCCTCCCAAAACCCGCACCACCCCCTCCCCTCCCCAACACCCCGCAACACACCACCCCACCCCGCACACCCCACCCCACGCCGGCAACCACACCCCCACCCCCTCCCCAACACCCCACCCCCTCCCCAAAAACCCAACCCCCCGCACCACCCACTCCCTCCCACACCGCCAAACTCCCGCAATGCCTCTTACTCCCCCACCGCATCCACACAACCGCACACCCACCCCTCCCCACCCCCTCCCCACCCCCACTTCCCCCTCCCATACCAAACACCCCTCAATGCCCTCGTAACACCCACCCCTCCCCAACAACACCCCGCAATACCCACCCCCTCCCCAACACCACCGCAACACCCCCCACCCCCCCTCCCCAACACACCGCACACCCCACCCCCTCCCCAAAAACCGCCACACCCCACCCCTCCCCAACACCCTCAACACCCTCCCCCAAACCCCACCGCAACAACCCAAACCCCCAACAAAACACAAAACACCCAACACCCCCTCCCCCAAACACACAGCACACCCCACCCCCTCCACAACACCCTCCCCAACAACACCTCACAACCCAACCCCTCCCCAACACCCCGCAACACCCCACCCCTCCCCAACACACCGCACACCAACACCCCACCCCCGCCCCAACACAACCTCAACAACCCCACCCCTCCCGCAACCCACCTCTACACCCACCCCCTCCCCAACACACCACAACATCCACCCCCTCCCCAACACCAAACCTCAACACCCCCCCCCTTCCCACACACACCGCAACACAACCCCCCATCCCCCCCTCCGAACTCCCCTCACCAACACCACTGCAACAACCCCACCCCCTCCCCACACCCCGCAACACCCCCTCGCCTCCCCACACACACACCTCACCCTCCCCAACCATACCACATACAAACAACACCCCACCCCCTCCCAACACCCCCGCACCACCCCAAACACCCTCCTCCCAACACCCTGTCAACACCCCAATCCCTCCCCACCACCCCATCCCCCCCACACCGCCTCAACACCCCTCAACACCCAAACCCCCTCCCCATCACCCGCAAACCCCCTCCCCATACCCGCAACCCCGCCCACCCAACCCCTCCCCACACCCCCCCAACACCCAACCACCCAGTCCCACCACGCCCCTAACCCCCCCAACCCTCCACATCCACCAGCATCCCCCCTCCCCATACCCAACTCCCTCCCCCATGCCACTCTCACTCCCCCCCCACGCCCGTCCCCCTCCCCACAACCGCCAATCTCCCTCCCCCTCCCCAACACCCGCCATCCCCTCCCCAACACTCCTTGTCCCCTCCCCAACTAGCCGCCCCAGCGTCCTTCCCACACCCCATCCGCCCTCCCCCTCTACCCCCTTCCCCGCTCCACCACCCCCCTCCCAACACCCCACCTTCCCTCCCATCACCCAACACCCACTCACCTCACCACCCCCCCCCACCCTACCTCCATTCCCCTCGCACCACTCAACCCCGCTACCCCTCCGTCCTCGCACCCGCCCAACCCCTCCCCACACCCCGCCCTGCGTCATGTTGACACAACATCTTGCTACCCATTTACTTTTCCGCTATACAGCATTACGCATATTTAATTAGGTCAATTGAAACACAAAAGCCCTTTTACAAATGCCCAACATGCACTTTGACCTAATTAATGATTCACACAAAAATGAAGCCAGACTAGTCTTTCATGTATGAAGAAATTTTGCTATCCGGTGTACCTTTTCATCGATACAAGCAATTATCATGTTTTAATTAGCTCGTTTCCATACCTAAGCCGCATATATCCACTTACTTTCAATGGCAAACAAGATGCGCACCAATACAATACAGGCTTTCATGCACTGAAGGAATTTTGTGTCATCCGATTAACCCTTTCAAATATAGCAATTAACGCTGATTTTTGCATATTAATTAGCTCATGTGCTACTTAATTGCCCAAATAGCCCAAAATCTAACTCAGGTCGAGAACTCTTTCAGCCCGCTTCCTTTCCCCAAGTTACATCATTAAGCACGCTTACTGAACTCCTGAAAAACTTTTTACCAAGACACCTTTTTTTCTTAAATTAATCGGGCAAATTAGACCCTTAATTAGCATATTTTCATAAAAACGCCCAAAATGCCACGTTGACCCAATTATGATCACACAAAAGATGCATACATAATATTTCTTTCATGTAGCGACGGAAATTTTTGCCTATCCGATGTACTGTTTCAGAGATACAGTAATTATGCATATTAATTAGCTCAGTTGCATACCTAAGCCGCATATATCACGCACTGTTCAAATTGCTAAAAAGATGCGCACCATGTAGGGCCTTCCTCAGTGAAGGAATTTTGTGTATCCGCTGTACCGTTTAAAAATTAATAAGCAATTACGCTGATTTTTGCTATTAATTAGCTCATTGCAATACTTAATTGCCCCAAATAACCCGAAAGCTAATCAGTTCTAGAACTCTCCAGCCCGCTCCCTTCAATTCCAACAAGTTACATCCTTAGACGCTTATTAACGGAACTTGAAAATTGTACACAAGCCTTGCGGGAAAATTCGTAAATTATGCAATTAATACTTAAATTAGTAATTTATTAACACGCCCCAATCGAAATCTAATCGAGAACTCATGGACCCGCCTCCTTTCCACCAATTTACAACATCGTAGCCCCTACGACCAAGCAAGTGTGACCACTGAAGCGAGCAACATCAATGCAGACGACAGACGGACGGACGGACGTACGACTGACAGACAACAGACAGGACAGACAGACAGACAACCTGACAGAAAAGTTTGATTACTAAGTCTCGCCGAACAAAGTTTCAGGCGAGACAAAAAAGTCTCCAGAAATTTGAATGGACTTTGCCATTCCCGGCAAGATGGCCGCGAATCCAAAAGGTGGAAACCCATTAGAGGTTTTTGTCAATAGATGGTTATAATACAACCAATGAAAAAAATCAATGTATGGTCATTGTTGAACAATCACATGATCATGATGGTTTTAAGCATGTCATATGTAAAAATAACAATTCCAAGCATTTTTGGGGAATTTTTTTTCTCCAAAAATCTGTTAAATCATGGTTTTTTTGGGAAAAATGCCCATATCTTAAATCTTTCTTTAAAAGAAGATTACACCTTAGGGGACGTCAAAATTAATGGAGATCCACTGGAAAGGTTTTTTAAAAAACTGACGACGCAATGGTGAAGATAGCCATAAAGCATACATTAAGCCATCGCAATTGTGTACTCCCCCCACTCCATTTGCCTGTCTTCTTTTGTAAAGCGTGCTGCTTCATCGCCCTAGTTTCATGTAAGTACAGGCAGTCCTGAAGTAGAAAATTGAGACAATGGTGCTAAAATTACACTGGATGTAAAATAGTATTCATGGTGTGGTGGTAGTGGCGGGGCAGTTGAACATCATCGTTGATTTATTTAACTAGAATTTGCGGTTCTCGGCTTGACGCTCGCATGATATTCAAAGAATATAAAGATAGGGCCGCCGGGCCGCTCCCTGACCTTTGGACCTTGGCACATGATCTTGACCTCCTATAAAATATGAGGGATCCATGGTGCACTAGATACAAGTTTGGTTCAAGTGAAACTTCAACTTTTCCAATGAGGTCATTTACAACACAAACTTAACCATTTCGTGACACACATCCACACATACACAACAGAATGCTAAGTGGTCATGCCAGCTGTGGCGGAGGCCAACAAAAAAATGAATAACCTTAACTTATTAGCTCCTAAACTCCTTTGATGTATAAGCAATTACATGGATTACTCAACTGACATGAGCCATTTGACCTAATTAAAATTGTTCGAGAGACAGTTTCAGCATATATAGGGAAAAATTAAGTTTCTGTAACATTCAAACAAGGATGATATCAAACAACAACTTGAAAAATAATGAAACTTAAAATATCAGAAAATATTGTATTTTCCTCCTTACAAAAAAGGAGGCATGACACAAAAAATGACTAAACTTTTATATTAAAAAACCCAAGCAGTTATTTTAAGAGCTCATTCCAAAAGGCTAAATTCCCATTGGTGTCCAAATTGAGTTATTAGGCAGAATAAGAGATAAGAGTGAAACACACATTTGGACCACTAATTTCATCTTTCAAGCATACTCGTGTTGAGACAGTTAGGGCTCGCGGCGTTTCAGGAAATTTCCCGCAAAGTTCTTAGTTTTGAACAGGCTTGCTAATTTCTTACAGAAAAATGATAGAAAGTGGAAACATACAACTTTTGCCATGGAAATTGTTGCCTCAATTTTAGCAAAATTTTATATTTTTCTTTTTAGAAAATTTTGAAAGCAATCCGGTGTGTTGAAAAAGCATTTAAAAATGGTGGTTTTCCTAAAAAAACGCAAATTGTGCCATCTTGGAAAAACAGTGTCATAATCAATGAGTTACAAGCAATCTCATGCAGTTTTCGATTTTTATCTCCACCCCGAGATTCCTTTGCAGTGAATATTGTTTCAAGACCATGGTTTTATGGGAAAATTTTCTGACAAATTTGGTCTGGAAATAGTATTCCAACATGGGCCTAAATTCCACTTCACACTGAAGATAAATGCATTAGAAAAACCGGGAAAAAATCGGGGGAAAAAAACTATGTGGTTTTTCGGCTTCTTACATGAGGAATCTTCATTGACAACAAATGTATATGGAATTGAAAAAGTGCAATGTGATATTTTAAAATTATGATGTTCTCATACTATGAAAAAAATGGATTTGGCCCTTTAGAACTCATTCTCTTCCATTTATTCTTACTGGTTTTGGACAGGCTGATTTTCAAAGTGACTACAACTATTTTGTGGTACTAGGAGTTTGAGTTAGAGTCCTGCCGTCTACGTGTACATTGTTCACTGCCTGTATCGCTTCTCAATGCGTCTTCCTCCGCCCTCTGATCCGTTACATAGGCACTAGCACTAGGTCCCTGTAGAATGAATCAATTGTGAAGTTGACATATTATTGACAAAAAATTATAATTAGATTCGGTAAGAGGGTCACACATGTTCTAGAAAATATACACACACTGGGGATCAAATGCATGGTAAAATGATTAACTGAATGCAAACATATACGAAATAGAAGGAATTAATCATTTTACCCACTCAAAAATTATACCCCAGAAGCACATATGTGAAGGCAAGGCTTGGGTTGTACAAATTGAATTGACCAGTACAACTAATGCTACTATTATCTTTCCTGAATATATTCATTCTATGATGTTTAACCAGGCCCAGGATTTTTTTAGTGGAGGGGAGATTTTATTCAAAAGGGGACTTTACCCCAAAATTGCAAGGGGGTGGGGGAATTTGGCAAAAGTGGACTTTTTTTACTGAAATGTTAAGTTTTTTGACAAAAAGGCATAAAACCCTGTAATTTTGTATTGCTCTGCTCATAAAATCTATTATTGGCCTTTGTAAGCTTAGTTTTTTTTTTTGTTTTTTTTTACTGGTTTTGGGGCTTTTGGCCTGTGTTTAACATGTTTACCAGATAAATACCAAGGAGGTATTAGTGCAGTTTTATATAAATACGAGGAAGTTCAATACCAACAGGTATTAGTGCAGTTTTATATAAATACAAGGAAGTTGGACCAGATTTGTCAGGTTATCTCTCCCTCCTTGCCCCATAACACTGAAGACTGCACAAGAATAAACACTGCTACCTGACAATTTCAACACCCCACCTGTGAGCCGGCCCTAGGATGTGTTCTGGTGAGGCCCACCTTGATAATCTTGCCAAAATTGCCAAAATATTTCCCTGTTTTTTCATAACCTGCCTGATCTGTAGTCTCTGTGAAAGACCCCCACAACACAAAATTCTTTTGAACTACCCTGTAAGCAAAGAAAAAAAAAGGAAATAATTATGATTACATATCATTTCCTGCATGAGTTGATAAGAAAGTGTGTTTTCATTCTAATAAGCTGTGGTGATGAAACAATTTTGACGGATTATTGTCATGTTCAGTAACCTGTTTTAAACCATTTCTATTTCCACTCATTTGGTGTTTTCTTACACCAGATCAAGCTATACAATACACAGCCAATTTCTTATGGAGACTCTAGTATTTCAAGCGGTCTTGCCCGGAAGCTTCCGAGGTCATAGGTACTGAATGTGCCAGCTCGTACTCTGAAAACACTAAAACAGCACATGTAAATCTTACCTTACGTTTGGCCTATGTTGCTCAGAAAACTAAATCACAAATATGAATCCTTTTGTGCATACTATTATGAATTCCGGTTTTTCCCATCGTATCAACTGCTGCGGATATATTCTCAATTTCAATGTTTACATCAAACGTTCAATTCGATGGTACCAAATTCTATCATGCGCTGTGCACTGGAGTCCAGATGAGAGTGTAGTAGCGGGCCTTGTGAGAATGGCGCAGAACATGCGGAACGTACCATAGTTGGGACTGGGTGGGTTGCAGTTTTTCTTGTGTTGTTTACGATGTGTATAGCACGTTATCAAACTAAAATGATCAACTGGAATATTTTGAATATTGTGTTGATTGTGTGTTTCTCTCTGATTAAAGTATTCAACGTTTTTCTTTATTTACTGAGCATTACTATTAAAACCAACTTCCAAAGTTGCTCATGTTTTTTGTGGTAACGTTGGCCCTTCGGAACCCCTTCCACATTAGTCGATAATTCCGGGACGTTCCCTTCCAAACATAAAGTCGTTTCTGAAGTACAGCTGGGGGAATTTAGATTGCATGAGTCAATGTTGTTTGTTTTCTTATTTTCAAAATATCCATTTTTTCGAAGTTTGCGCTAAGTTTGTTGATTTTCTGAAATTAATTTGGCTCTGTTCGAACGTAGTAAATCCAATGAGTTTCATACTGGTTATGTCAACCGTGTGCTGCTGCCGGGGTGCTGAACTCTCTCTTGTTCAGTTATTTTTGGAAACATACAAGAATTCGAGTCCCGGTTACCCTCTCAAAAAAAATAGGGTCTGGGTCCTTGGAGCGCATTTACCCGAAATTTGCACCCCTAGTAGAACCCCCGAGTAGCATCCAGATTACCAACCACTAGATGTCGGGGGTTTTAACATTTTATTGCCCTAGGCTAATACCAATGAACACAGTTTTGTTCAAAACCAGTGGCATATATTCGCCTTTTAGCATGGGTAAATTTTCTACCACAGCCCCTGCTAGGCCAAACTAAAAAAATCCTTGCAATGGGTGTTCTGTAGGGGAACAAGCGTCGCCGTGGCAACTCCCGGCAAATGTAAATAGTGAAATAGTTCTCGATGATTGCAAACTCAATTTTCTACAAAACATGTTGCTTAATAAGTATATACCACTTGTTCATATACGACTTACTAGCCACTGTGTGAAATATCAAATTTCAAATCAGGTCCTTCATATAGAAAATCGCAATTTGTAATATCCGGATCCAGATTTCCATTATGCCACAGTGTCCTGTTTGACTATACATAAATGTTCAACTAAATCAAAATGAACAGATCCGCTTCATACCTTTAGATGACTATCTTTATGTCTAGTTTAACTATTTTTACACAAAAACACACTTAAAAAATATTGAAATCACTGAATCATGCCTTTAAATATCCCACATGACCTCTCAACCCCCACTGGGTACACCACATAGAACCTTGGGCCAGTGTTCTTCTGATCAGTTTTGCTACGAAATTGTCTCAAGTGTGGGCAGGAGTACAATTACAAATGATCGGACATATACATAATACATACCCACACATACAGAATAGAATTATTCTTAGTCTTGCGCAGAGGGTGTATTGATTCAATCCCAAAAGCACCAGTTTTGTAAATTTCACCTCACAGGTTTATTTGATTCCCACAAAATCCTATTCTTAACACATAAAAACCCTGACTTCTATACTCCTTTTTTTTTTTCGCCCACAAGCATTAGTAATTTCTTAGGGAATTTTTAGCATGATTATGACATGTCCTTTGTTCTTAACCTTTGGAACACTTTTTATCCTAAGTCCTGACATAAGTTTTGTACAGTCACAGTAAGGCACATTGCAATGCAGTGTGGATTATTCAAAACACCCTCCTGGTCTTGCTCTAGCAAGCTCAAGGGCTAAGACAAAATGTCTATTGGGTTGCCGAGTCATCATAATTTTACAAAACTGTTTTTAAAAGAGTGTTCCCCAGAACGCTTGTGTTGCCTGTCATCGCAGTTTGCCAACAGAGTTGCAGTGGTCAAGTTCACATGGTACATGACTCCCGTGGCAAGATTACACTATCTTCCAACCACAAGCTATCTTGTTGTACTCAACTTACCGTACACTAGCAAGATGTTTGCGGTTTTCTGAAATTTTTCTGGTTTCTTTGCTAGATCCTTCTGTTTCTTTTCGTTCTTTATCCGCTGCAACTTCGAATGAAGGAAAAGTGCAATTACATATCAAGTGTCGAACGTGATACAATGTATTAATGAGGCCTAATGTAAAAAAATGCTTTTCCCAGCTTGCATGCTGTCAAGGTGAAAACTATCCTACCCCATGAATTATATACTTAGAACAAAACCTGGGCTCCTCAAAAATGAGCATTCGTCATTCTAATCAGAAATATGGATTATTCACAATGTCCCAAAACATTGTATATCTTTTGAGTTTATAAAAAGTACATCTGAATCCGAACCCCAGAAGCTTTTACCTTTGTCCTCATGTTACAAGTGCCAATTTAGTTATATTCAATAAAAAGTTCCGATAAAAAGTGTTTAAGGCCATTTTTAAAAATATTTCTCATGTTCCCTCCCCCCCAAAAAAACAAGTAAAAACATCGCTGGGTTCCTCATACTGTGAGGTGGTCGTCTGCCGTCGCGATTTGTGGATTTATATGGGATTTGTTCTGCCCAGGACGTTGCTTGTCTTGCTATATCATTTAACTGCAGTTTACAAAGGGAGGGCATTAGCACCATTCAACCATAGGATTATGGTATTAACTTTCAACCTAGATGCAAAAAACAGACCGAAGGAATAAAGCTCCGTACATTATGGCTTACTGACTGGGCCTTAAAGGTGTTTTTTAAAAGTTACCATATCCTTTATGGAATGCTTTCCTGACATTAAGGTTTACAAAAATTGAAATCAAACCCTTCGTTATTTATAAAATTTGCATTTTGACCAGTAGTCTAGTTTGTAACACTTATGGGCAGTACCTTTCAGAATGATGACCCTTAAAACTTATAGCCCTGCCTAATAGGAAATCTTTTTTTCATAAGGTGACGGTTCTATAAAAGTCAGGTTAAGGATGGTTGTATAACATCGAACGGCTCAGAATAGTTGAATATAAAATATACAGTCCTCAAACGAAGACAGCTTGCAATTTTATCATCATCAAGGAAGCCACCCTTATTTAAAGGCACTATCAGTGATTTGCTAAATCAGAAAATCGAAAAAAAAAAATCATAAAAAATCAGATATTTACATTTCTGTAACAAGTATAGGCAGCCTAACATACCTTACAAATGCTAAGACTGAAAGCAACCTATCAGCAAAAATCATACATTTTTGTCATTACTGTCCATACGGACACTTACTACAACACATAATTGAATGGGGATTCATATCTTTCAGCACTGTTGTTTTCTTCCTTTTCTGTTAAGTTTTAAGTTGCAAAAAGTAACTCATGAGAATTCTACAGACTTGTCCTTCAATTATAAGCTATTTCTGCAAACTTCAAATATTTTGAATCTTTCGGGTGAATCACTTAAATAGTGTCTTTAAGACATTCCACTTACTCTTCCTCTGAGAGTGGTTTGAAGTCTGCCGGACATTCCTGGTAGGCTTTGCGACAGGCTGGACACAATCCATTCTCGTCTGTTCTGATACGATGCCAACAGAACCTACAAATCTGGTAGCCACATGTGCACGGATAGAAATTCATGTCGTCCATCTCCAAAGGTTCCATGCAAAGAGGGCACTGCAATTAAAGAATATAAAATAATTATCTTTAATGCAGTTTTAAAATTTTTATCTTTATCTTTCTCAAGTCAATCCAAACTCCCTACTGACTTTTCCCAATGTATATAGTTTCCCCACAGGCAAGAGTCTACAGGCAAGAAAATCAAGTCATGAAATTCCTGATCAGCAGGCAAAGGCAAATGTGCCTTTCCTTGACTGAGTTGACTCTCAATCATTTACCTGCTATAGCTATATACATCTCTCCAAGAGGTATAGAAAGGCAATTGGGGTACAGTGGTTTCCTCCCGAGGCACACAAAAAGGCACTCGGATTTTATTATTTCGCTAACTTACAGAGAGGCGCTAACATTCAAACAAAACACCAAGATTGCCTATGAGTGCCTCTGTGTCTTGTTCTTGTTTCTAGTTCTCATTTAGAATAAAGGCATGTGTATCAAGTTTCACATCATTGCTTTTGCTATTTTTTGATAACTATCACAAATTTCTACTTATCAATATGGAAATCCAGAAAGAAATTATTAAGGAATTCACTATCTATTAGGTTACAGTTAAATACAGTTGGCACAAAAAGTATCTCAGCATTTTTTTCGACGAGTATTGTGCCAAAGTCAGATAATTTTGAAATATACATTTGAAATATACAATTTGTTGCTTACGTCTTGCTCTAAAAAAAACCTGCAAAAATGGCTGTGATAGAATGCCTGAAAGACGTAAGACCCTCAAACCAAAAGTTGCAGTTTTTTTATTTTTCAATGGTCACTGTGTGGTAGAACACAATAATATGTGTGTATTGATTTTACACAAAGAGGGTTTCCAAGTGAATGAGCGAGAAAGCCTACTTGCAATATTGATTGAGGTCAGTGTGTTCTTGATGCAGTACACTACAATAATGACCATTGAAAACTCCAAAAACTGCAAGTTTTGGTTTGAGGGTTTTTACGTCTTTCAGGCGTTCTATCTCAGCCAATTTTGCATGCTTTTTTACAAGCAAGGTGTTAAATGAAAGAGCAACACCTAGGCAACAAATGTATATCTTGAAAACTTTCAAAATTATCAGATTTTAGCACAATTATTAAATTAAAAAC